>SZWC01002812.1:134457-162186 GCA_023375785.1 Penium margaritaceum | reverse complement strand
GATGATGATGATGATGATGATGATGATGATGATGATGATGATGATGATGATGATGATGATGATGATGATGATGATGAAGGGCGGAGGAAGGCGGGTGCAAAAGCTGGAGCTGATGCAAACTGATGATAATGTGGCTTGAGAAGGAGAGGAAGCTGACAAGGCTGCTAAAGGTACAATGGCAGATGGAGAAGGAGAGGAGGGGGTTGGTACGGCAGATGTTGGTGAGGCAGGAAGCTTCTCTGAACGCAAGAGAGTGACGGCTTGTGCCCCTAGTTGGCCCGAGGCCGACGGGCAGGAAGACTAATGTCTGATGTCCTGACTTCAGAGAGAAGGTTCATTGCAGGAAGGGTGGTCTGAGAGAAGCAAAAGTATCTGCGGTTTTCGGGAGAGTGACGGCTTGTTCCCCAGTTGGCCCGAGACCGTCGGGCAGGAAGACAGATGGTGTCCAATGTCCCGACGATGAATGGCATTCTGTTGCTGCTGAAGACGAGCAGAGTGTCGCGAGGAGGCAGCTCAAGAAGATGATATAATGTGGAAGAGAAGAAGGCAGCGGATGATGCTGATGGAGCAGGTTGTGGCGGATGTGGTATTCCGAAGAGGGTAGGATGGAGAAGGTGCTGCAAGAGGCGAATGCGATGACAAAAAGATGAGCAAATCACATGGTCACTAAAGTAGGAGGAAATAATGTTGAGCAAAGCATGTTGAAGACATATGTAGAGAGAGTGGATGGTGCTGAGCAGATACAGGCGGAGAGGCAAAGATGATGGTGTGGCAGGAAGCTTCAAGGAAGTTAGCGGCAGAGGGCGAATCGAGATCTTCTTGTGACTGCTGGTGGTCGCGGAGTCGCTGGACGTTGCCACGGGCGTAGACTTGGACACAGGGCTTGGTCACGACAAGCGGTCACCACAACGTGAGATGTAGTTGAGTTGACGCTGCTGACGTCAGCTGCGAATGAAGCTGGAAGGTGTGTGAGAGTGGTGGCGGAAACGAGGAAGCAATGACGTGGTCGGAAGGAACCAAGAGAGGTCACCTGATGCTCTGATTCCATGTCAGAAGAATGAAGTGAGCGGCGGAAGCGACGGCAGAAGCAGATAGAAGCAAAGTGATTTATCGAACATGGATGTGCTGACAAAAGCAAATAGCAATGCAGGGAGTTAGTTGTAGAATTGCATAGAGAGGCACTCCGGACCCAGGCAGAACGAGGAGATAGACATGTAGTAGGTGAGAGAGATCGTTGAGGCGAGGTTGCAGGGTACACGACATGAGTGACGAAGCTGAGCAAGAACTCAGCGAAGGAATGTGAGTGACAAAGTGAAGAGATACAATGTAGAGAGCTAATAGTGAATGGCGAGGGAGAGTGAACGATACACAAGCAAAGCGAAGACACGGTGGCGAAGCCGTGGAACCAAAGGGGAACAGGATGGAAAGACTGTTCTGGGCTAAACTCAAGAAAATGAACATCCTTGGTAGGTATATACAAAACGGAAAAAATAGCAAAGCAACGGATTCTTTCCGCTAGCCGGACGTGGGTAACCTGTGTCACGTTGTTAGAGGATGACTTGACGTTTTCCCCTCCAACGGTCTGTCTGACCGAAGAGCCGTTACGTCAAGGTGATTTGGTCTCGGACCTGAACCGTTATTGAGAAGAGAATAACTCTTGGTGGAGTCCTAGTTTTCCAGCATGGCAATGCCTGGCCATGCCAGGAAATGCCTTGCATGGCCTGCGCAATAGGTGGGCAATGCCTGGCAATGCCCAGTCATTCCTGACAATGCCTAGCAATGCCACGTAATGCCTGGAAATGCCTGGAAAACACGTGGGCAATGCCTGGCAATGCCTAGGCAATGCCTAGGCATTGCGCGGCAATGCCTGGCATTGTGTAGGCAATGCCTTGGCAATGCATGGAAAATGCCTGGGAAAATCCTGACAATGTGTGACAATGCCTTGTACTGCCTGGCAATGCCATAGAAATTCCTGGCAACACCTATCAATGCTTGGGCAATGCCTGGCAATGCCAGGGCATTGCCTGGGAATGCTTAGGCAATGCCTGGCAATGATTGGCATTGCCTAGAAAACGCCTCATAATGCCGTCCAATGCCTGGCATTGCCTAGGCAATGCCTGGGCAATGCCTGGCAATGCCAGGGCATTGCCTGGGAATGCTTAGGCAATGCCTGGCAATGATTGGCATTGCCTAGAAAACGCCTCATAATGCCGTCCAATGCCTGGCATTGCCTAGGCAATGCCTGGGCAATGCCTGGGAAATGCCTGGAAATCCATGTGCAATGCTTGGCAATGCCTGGAAAATACTTGAAAATGCCTAGCAATGCCTCGGCAATGCCTTGGAAATGCCATGCAATTCCTGGCGATGTCTGCCAATGTCTAGCCATGCCTGGCAATGCCTCGAATTGCCTAGAGAATACCTGGGCAATGTTTGGGCAATGCCTGGCCATTCCCGGCAATTCCTAGCAGTGCTTGGTAATGCTTGGTAATGCCTGGAAAATGCCTACGCAATGCCTGCCCATGCCTGAGCAATGCTTGAAAATGCCTCGAACTGTCTGGACAATGCCTAGCAATGCCTGACAATGCATGGCAATGCTTGGGCGTTGCTAGGCAATGCATAGGCAATGCCTGGCAATTCCAGGCATTGCATGGGCAATCCCTGGGCAATGCCTAGCAATGACTAGCATTGCTTGGACAAAGCCAGGGCAATACTTGGGCAAGGCCTGGCAATGACTGGACAATGCCTTGGAATGCCAAACAATGTGTGGGCAATCCCTGGAATTGCTTGGCAATGCGTGGGCAATTCCTGGCAATGCCTGGCATTGCCTGGGCAATGCCTTGGCAATGCATAGCAATGCCTAGAAATGCATGAAAATACCTGGGAATACTTGGACAATGCCTCGCAATGCCTGGAAATGCATGGCAATGCCTGGCAAAGCCTGGACGATGCCCGCAAATGCCTGACAATGCCTGACAACGGCTGGGCAATGCCTGGTAATGCCTGGAATCGCCTAAGAAATGCCTTGGCAATACTTGGGCAATGCCTGGCAATGCCTAGATAACGCCTCAAAATTCCTGGAAATTCCTGGAAATGCCTGGCATTGCCTGGGCAAAGCCTGGACAATGCATTGGAAATCCTTAGGCAATGCTTGGCAATCCATGGCAATGCTTGGCAATGCCTGGCTTTGCCTTGCAATGCCTCGGCAATGCTTGGCAATGCCCGGCAATGCCTGGTAATGCCTTGGTAAAGCTTGGGCAAGGCCTAGTAATGCCTAGCAATGCATGGCAATGCCTGGGCAATGCTTGTCAATGCTTGGAAGTGCCTGGGAATTGCCAGGCAATGCATGGGCCATGCCTGGAAATTCCTGGCATTGCCTGGGAAATGCCTGGGTAATGCCTCGGCAATGCTTGGCAATTCCTGGGAAATGCATGACAATGCCGGGGCAATGCCTCGCAATGCCTGGCAATGCTTGGGCAATGCCTTGCAATTTTTCCCAATGTATGGCAATGCCTGGACAATGCCTGGCAATGTCTGCCAATGCCTAAGCAATGCCTTGAAATGAATGGGCATTGCTAGGAAATGCCTATGGAATTCCTAGCAATGCGTGGCATTGCCTCTACAATGCCACACAATGCCTGACAATGCCAGGCTATGCCTGGCCATGCGAGGGCAAGGCCTGGCATTGTGTGGCAAGCCTTGCAATGCTTGGCAATGCCTAGGAAATGTCAAGCAATGCCTGACAATGCCTCGCCAATGCATGGCAATGCCTGGCAATGCGTAGGCATTGCATGACAATGTCTAGGCATTCCCTGGCAATGCCAAAGCAATGCTTGGCATTGCCTTGACAATGCCTCAGCAATGCCTAGGCAATGCGTGAAATTGCGTGGAAATTCTTGCCAATGCCTAGGAATTCCTGGCAAAGCTTGGGCAATGCCCGGAAATGCCTGGTAATGCCTTGCAATGGCTGGGCTTTGCCTGGCAATGCCTTGCATTGCCTGGGCAATGCCTTGGCAATGCTTGGGCAATGCCTGGCAATGGTGGATAATGCCCTGCAATTCCTGGCAATTCGTGGCAATGCCTGACATTTCCTGGGCAATGCCTCGACAATACCTTTGCAATGCCTGGAAATGCATGGCAATGCTTGGCAATGCCCGGAAACACCTTGCTATGCCTTGTAATGCCTGGGTAATTCTTGGCAATGCCCGGCAATGCCTCGCAACATCTAGGCAATGCCCGGACAAAGCATAGTAATGCCTAGAAATGCCTGGCAAAGCCTGGGCAATGCCTTGGCAATGCCTGGAAATGCCTCGCAATGTCTGGCAATTCTTGGCAATGCTTGGCAATGCCTAGAGATGCTTGGTAATGCCTGGCAATGCCAGGCCAATACCTCGCAATGCAAGGGTAATGCCTGGCAATGCTAGAGCAATGCCTTGCAATTTCTGGCAATTCCCGGAAATGCGTGGCAATGCCTAGCAATGCCTAGTAATGCCTGACAATGCCTAGTAATGCTTGGAAAACACCTGGACAATGTCTGGCAACGCCAGGGCAATGCCTGAGAAATGCATGCACAATGCCAAGCAATGCCTGGCAATGCCTAGGCAATGCGTCGCAATGCCTAGCAATGCTTGGGCAATGGTTAGCATCCTAGGCAATGCATGGCAATGCGTGGCAAAGGCTGGGAATGCCTGGGCAATGCCTCGCAATGCGTGTCAATGCTTGGGCATTGCCTGGCAATGCCCAAGCAATGCCTTACAATGTCTAGCATTGCCAAACGATGCCTTGCAATGCCTTGGCAATGCCTGAAAATGCATGAGAAACACCAAGGCAATGCCTCCGAATGCCCAGCAAAGCCTAGGGAATGCCTGGCAATGCATGGCTATGCTTGGCAATGCTTGAGCAATGTCTCGCAATGCCTGGCACTACGTGGCAATCCTTGGGTACTGGCTGGTAATGCCTAGGCAATGCCTGGTAATGAATGGGCATTGCGTGGCAATACCTGGGCAACGCCTGGAAATTCCTTGCCTTGCCTGGGCAATGCCACGAAATGCCTGGGCAATACCTGGCTATGGTTGGCAATGCCTGGTAATGCGTGGCAATGCTTGGGAAATGCTTCGCAATGCCTCACAATGCCTAGGCAATGCGTGGTAATGCCTGGCAAGGCCAGGGCATTGCCTGGCAATGCTCAGGCAATGTCTGGCAATGCCTTGCATTCCTTAGGCAATGCCTGGCAATGCTTGGCAATGCCGCGCAATGCGTGGCAATGCCTGGTAATGCCTGGAAATGCGTGGGCAATGCTTGGCAATGCCTGGCAATGCTCAGGCAATGTCTGGCAATGCCTTGCATTCCTTAGGCAATGCCTGGCAATGCTTGGCAATGCCGCGCAATGCGTGGCAATGCCTGGTAATGCCTGGAAATGCGTGGGCAATGCTTGGCAATGCCTGGTTTTGCCTGGAAATGCCTGAGCAATGCCTGACAATGGCTGAAAATGCTTGGCAATGCCTAGGAAATGCCTGGGAATGCTTGAGCAATGCCAGGGCAATGCCTTGCAATGCCTGGCAATGCTTGGGCAATGCCGGGAAATGCGTGGCAATACCCGGCAATGCCTTGCAATTCCTTGACAATGCCAGGCAATGCCAGGTGATGCCTGGCAATGCCTGAGTGTACCTTGGCAATGCCTAGGCAATGTCCGGCAATGCCTAGGCAATGTGTGGCAATGCTTGGCAATGCCTAGCATCCCAATCAATGCCAGGGGCAATGCCTAGCAATGTCTGTCAATGCTTGGGCATTGCCTGGCCATGCCTGGGCAATGCATGGCAATGTCTGCATTGCGTAGGCAATGCCTGGCAATGCCTTGCAATGCTTGGCAATGCCTGGGTAGTGCCTCACAATGCATGGGAAACGCCTAGCAATGAATGGGCATTGCGAGGCGTTACCTGGGTAATGCCTGGCGATGGTGTGCAATGCCAGGCTATGCATGGCAATGCCTCGCACTGCTTGGGAAATGCCTGGCAATGCCTGGCAATGCCTTCAGGCCTAGCAATGCCTAGCGATGCTTGGAAATTCTCGGGCATTGCTTGGCAATGCCTAAGCAATGCCTAGCAATGAATGGGCATTACCTGGCAATACCTCAGCAATGCCTGGAAGTGCCTGGGACAAGCATAGAAATGGCTTCCAATGCCTGGCAATGCTTGGCAATGCCTGGGCAATGAGTGGCAATGCCTGCCAATGCCTGACCAAGCCTGGACATTGCCTGGCAATGCTTAGGAAATGTCTGGCACTGCCTAGTATTGCTCGGCAATACCTGGCAATGCTTGGCAATGCGTGGCAATGCACGGCAATCCCTGGCAATGCCTGGAAATTCCTGGCAATGCCTCTGCATTGCTTGGCAATGCCTAGGCAATGCCTAAGAATGAATGGGCATTGCCTGGCAATGCCTAGGCAATGCTTGGCAGTGCCTGGAATTTCCCAGGCAATTCCATGCAATTCTTTGCAATGCCTGGCAATGCTCCGCAATGCCTCGACAATGCCTGGCAATGCCTAGGCAATGCCTAAGAATGAATGGGCATTGCCTGGCAATGCCTAGGCAATGCTTGGCAGTGCCTGGAATTTCCCAGGCAATTCCATGCAATTCTTTGCAATGCCTGGCAATGCTCCGCAATGCCTCGACAATGCCTGGCAATGCCTTGCAAGCCTGGCAATGCTTGGAAAATGCTACGGAATGCCTGGAAATGCCTGGGTAATGCTTGGCAATGCCTGGCAATGCCTGGGAATTTCCTTGCAATGCCTAGGAAATGCATGGCAATACCTTGCATTGCCTGGCAATGCTTGGCAATGTGTGGCAATGCCTAGGCAATGCTTGGCAATGCGTCGCAATTCCTCGCAATGCCTGGCAACGCCTGGCAATGCCTGGCATTGCCTGGACAATGCCTAGCAATGCCATGCAATGCTTGGCAATGTCTGGCAATGCCTGACAATGCCTAGGTAATGCATGGGAATGCCTGGCAATGCATGGCAATGCCTAGCGCCCTAAGTAATGCTTGGCAATGCCTGGAAAAGCCTTGCAATGCCTAGCAATGCATGAGAAATGCCTGGCAATGCCTAACAATGCCTGGGTAATGCCTAGGGAATGCTTGGCAATGGCTGGCAATTCCTGCCCATGCTTGACAATGTCTCGCAACGCCTCACAATGCCTTACAGTGCCTTGCATTGCCTGGACAATGCCCTGGCAATGCATAGGAAATGCCTCGCAATGCCTACCAATGCCTGACAATGCCTAGGAAATGCCTGGCAATTCCTGGCAATGTCTCGCAATGCTTGGCAATTCGTAGGAACTACTTGGAAATGCCTGGCACTGCATGGGCAATGCCTAGCGCTGTAAGAAATGCCTGGAAGTTTTTGGCAATAGTTGGGCATTGCGTTACAATGCCTTGGCAATGCTTGGCAATGTTTGGCATTGCCTAGGCAATGGTTGGGTAATGCATGGAAATTCCTGGGCAATGCCTCGCAATACCTGGCAATGCTTTGCAATGCTTGGCAATGCACGGAAAATTCCTGGCAATGCCTTCGCATTGCTTGGTAATGCCTACGCAATGCCTAGCAATGAATGGGAATTACTTGGCAATGCTGATGCAATGCCTTGCAATGCCTGGCATTGCCTTGGCAATGCAAGGCAATGTGTGGCAATGCTAGGCAATCCCTCGCAATGCCTGGCAGTGCCTAAGCAATGCCTGATTGTGGTTGGCAATGCTTGGTAGTGCCTGGCAATGCCTAGGAAATGCCTCGTAATGCCTCACAATGCGTGGGCTCTGCGTGGCAATGCCTAGGAAATGCCTCGTAATGCCTCACAATGCGTGGGCTCTGCGTGGCAATGCCTGGCAATGCTTGGCATTGCCTGGGTAATGTCTGGCAACTCCTAGTAATGCTTGGCAATGCCAGGTACTGCTTGGTAATACCTGGTAATGCCTAGCAATGCCTGGGCAATGATTGGCAATGTGTGGCCATGCCTGGTTTTTCTTGGCAATGCGTGAGCAATGCCTGGCAATTCCTGGAAAAAGCCTGGCAATGCTTTGCAATGCCTGGAAAATGCTTGGCAATGCCTCAGAATGCCTGGCAATGCCCAGCCCTGCCTAGCAATGCCTCGGCAATGCTTGGAAATGTGTGGCAATGCGAGGGCAATACCCGAAAATGCCAGGGAATGCCTTGGCAATGCCTTACAATGCCTAGCAATACCTAGCATTGCCTGGGAAATGCCTGGCAATGCCTGGCCATGCTTGGCAATCCCCGGCATTGCCTAAGCAATACTTAGGCAATGCCTTGGCAATGCCTGGCGATTCTTGGCAATGATCAGTAATGCCTGGAAATGTATAGCAATTCGTGGCAATGCCTACACAATGCTTTGGAAATGCCTGGCAATCCGTGGGCAATTATTGGTAATTCCTGATATTGCCTTGGCAATGCCTTGGTAATGCCTGGAAAATTCTTGGTAATGCTTGAAAATGCCTGGCAATGCCGGGAAATGCCTGGACAATACCTGGCACTGCCAAGCTATGCCTTGGCATTGTCTGGCAATGCTTATGCAATGCCTGGCAATGCCTTGCATTGCCTGGGCAATGCCAAGGAAATGCCTGGCAATTCCTGGCAATGCATGGCAATGCGTGGAAATTCCAGGCAATGCCTTGTAATACCCGGAATTGCCAGGGAAAAGCTAGGGAAATGCTTGGAAAATGCCTGGAAATGCCTGGGTAATGCTTGGCAATGCATGGCAATGCCTGGACAATGCCGGGCAATGCCTAGGAAATGCCTAGCAATGCTTGGGCAATGCGTGGCAATGCCTAGGCAATGCCTGGCAATGCCAGGCAATGCCTTGTAATACCCGGAATTGCCAGGGAAAAGCTAGGGAAATGCTTGGAAAATGCCTGGAAATGCCTGGGTAATGCTTGGCAATGCATGGCAATGCCTGGACAATGCCGGGCAATGCCTAGGAAATGCCTAGCAATGCTTGGGCAATGCGTGGCAATGCCTCGCCATGCATGGCAATGCCTGGCAATGCTTGGGCAATGCCTGTCAATGCTTGAAAATGTCTGGCAATGCCTGGTAATGCGTAGCAATGCATGGCAATGCCTTGGCAATGCCACACAATGCATGGCAATGCCTGGCAATGCTTGGGCAATGCCTGTCAATGCTTGAAAATGTCTGGCAATGCCTGGTAATGCGTAGCAATGCATGGCAATGCCTTGGCAATGCCACACAATGCATGGCAATGCATGGAAATTGCCTGGCAATGCCTAGGCAATGCCAAGCAAAACCTGGCAATGCCTGGGAAATGCCTGGCAATGCCTAGCAATGTATGAAAATGCCTCGCTATGCCTTGACAATGCCTTGCAATGCCTAGGCAATGCCTGGCAATGCCTCGTAATGCCTCGCAATGCCTCAATGATTCTTGGCAATGCCTGGAAATACCTGGCAAAGCTTGGAAATGCCTGGGCAATGCCTGGCATGGCTTGGGAAATGCTCAGTCAATCCCTCGGTTATGCCAAGCAATGTGTGGCGATGCCTGGCAATGCCTGGCAATGCCTGGCAATATGTGGCAATGTCTGGTAATGCCGAGTAATGCCTATGCAACGCCGAGCAATGCCTGGCAATGCCTAGCAATGCCTGGCAATGCCAGGCAATGCCTAGGCAATGCCTGGCAATGATTGGTAATGCGTGGCAATGCCTAGGCATCACTTGACAATGCGTTGGGAATGCCAAGCAATACGTGGCATTGCCTGAGCAATGCCTAGGCAATGCCTGGGCAATGCCTAGAAATGCCTAGCAATGCCTGGCAATGCATGGGCAAAGCTTGGCAATACCTGCAAATGCATGGAAACGCCTCGGCAATGCCTAGCAATGCCTGGAAATGCCTAGTATTGCTTGGGATATGCTTGGGCAATGCATGGGCAATGCCTGGCATTGCTTGGCAATGCTTGGCAATGCCTAGAAATACTTGATAATTCTTGGGTTATGCCTGGAAATGCCACGTAGTGCTTGGCAGTGCTTGGCAATGCCTACCAATGCGTGGGAATGCCTAGGCCAAGCCAGGCAATGCCTGGCAATGCCTGGCAATGCGTGATAATGCATGACAATGCCTGGGTGATTCTTGGAAATGCTTGGGCAATTCCTGGCAACGCCTGGGAAATGCCTGGCAATGCCTGGCAATGCCTTGGAACGCCAAAGGAATGCTTGGCAATGCCTGGCTATGCCTCCGCAATGCCAGGCTATGCCTGGGCATTTGCTGCCAATGCCTAGGGAATGCATGGCAATGAATGGGTATTGCCTGGCAATGCCTATGAAATGCCTGTCATTGCCTAGACAATGCCTCGACAATGCCTACGAATTGCCTAAGCAATGCCTGGAAATGCCTTTTAATGCTTTGCAATGCCTGGCAAAGCCTAGGCACTACCTGCCAATGCCTGGGCAATGCCTGGCAATGCCTAGATTTCCCTCTACCATGCATAGCAATAAGTGGCAATTCCTGGTGATGCCTAGACAATGCCTAGCAAAGCCTAGCAATGCTGGGGATATGCCTAACAATGTCGGACAATGTCTGGCAATGCTTAGGCAATACCTGGCAATGTCTGGCGGTGCCTAGCATTGCCTAGACAATGCCTGGAAATGCCTGGCAATGCCTGGAAATGCGTGGCATTGCCTAGATAATGCCTAAGCGATACCTCGCAATTCGTGGCGATGCCTTGCAATCCCTGGACAATGCTCGGCAATTTTTGGACAATGCCTGGACATGCCTGGCACTGCCACGTAATGCCTAGGCAATGCCTGGGTAATGCTTGGAAGTGCCTGTCAATGCCTGGCAATGCCTAGATAATTCCTGCCAATCCTTGGCAATGCCTAGCAATGCCTGGGCAATGCCTGGGCAATTCCTCGTAGTGCCTTGCAATGCGTGACAATGCCTTGCAATGCCTGGGCAATGCCTGGCAATGCCTAGGCAATGCCTGGGTAATGCTTGGCAATGCCTCGGCAATGCCTGGTAATGCCTGGCAATGCCTCGTAATGCCTCGCAATGCCTTGCAATGCCCGGGCTGTCAGAAAACGACCCCCAGGTGGAGGCAGTTCCAACGTGGCCCGACGGGTCTACTGTGTGTTCACGGCTATGTTTTGCGGGTGGTTCTGAGTCTAAGCGTGAGCTTTTTGGTCACCTCACGCTATGTTTCTAGGAGTCGAAGGCATTTGCGAGACAGTCACTTTTGCGAAGGGGATAACGCGATTTTGTATTAGTTTTGGAACATGGACATGATCTAAATACTTGTAGGGCTAGTCATGAGCTCTCCAACGCACCAAACCGTGTGCGATTTGCATACTCGTAGCTCCCGCTACGTTAGTCGAAGCGCAGCACCCCAAACGAGCCGCTCACTCGGCGGCGAGCACCACGTCGCCCGGCGAGGCGCCTTCACACATCAAGGACCTATCAAAACGCCATTCCGGAGGCGCAGATGTCCCTATGCGTAGTGGCGGCACCCCTCGCGCCTTTGGGGTCTGTTTCGATGAGTTAATCATCGAGTTTGGTGATGGGGATTGATGTGGGTCGAAACCTGTTCGCGGACCTTCAGTCGGAATTTTGATAGTCCCCGAGTAACAAACTGTACTACTGAGTTTCGGACTCCAAGCCAGGATTTTGGCTAAGTCCCTCAGTAACAAACTGCACTCCTGAAATCCGGCGGATCATCCACCGGACGCCTCGGCAGTCCTTCCGGAGCAAAATCCCCAGATGGCATTTTGTTACTCGCTCCGGTCAATTATTCACCGGAAGTCGAACCGCGGCCGGCTCCCAGAACCGTCGCGCACACCCCAACTTTGGAAGCCCATATCTCCCTCGTTACTAGTCTGATTCCGGTGAAACAACTTCCNGGTGGAGGCAGTTCCAACGTGGCCCGACGGGTCTACTGTGTGTTCACGGCTATGTTTTGCGGGTGGTTCTGAGTCTAAGCGTGAGCTTTTTGGTCACCTCACGCTATGTTTCTAGGAGTCGAAGGCATTTGCGAGACAGTCACTTTTGCGAAGGGGATAACGCGATTTTGTATTAGTTTTGGAACATGGACATGATCTAAATACTTGTAGGGCTAGTCATGAGCTCTCCAACGCACCAAACTGTGTGCAATTTGAATAACCGTAGCTCCCGCTACGTCAGTCGAAGCGCAGCACCCCAAACCAGCCGCTCACTCGGCGGCGAGCACCACGTCGCCCGGCGAGGCGCCTTCACACATCAAGGACCCATCAAAACGCCATTCCGGAGGCGCAGATGTCCCTATGCGTAGTGGCGGCGCCCCTCGCGCCTTTGGGGTCTGTTTCGATGAGTTAATCATCGAGTTTGGTGATCGGGATTGATGTGGGTCGAAAACTGTTCGCGGACTTCCAGTCGGAATTTTGACCAAGTCCCCGAGTAACAAACTGTACTACTGAGTTTCGGACTCCGAGCCAGGGTTTTGGCTAAGTCCCTCGGTAACAAACTGCACTCCTGAAATCCGGCGGATCATCCACCGGACGCCTCGGCAGTCATTCCGGAGCGAAATCCCCAGATGGCATTTTGTCACTCGCTCCGGTCAATTATTCACTGGAAGTCGAACCACGGCCGGCTCCCAGAACCGCCGCGCACACCCCAACTTTGGAAGCCCATATCTCCCTCGTTACTTGTCCGATTCCGGTGAAACAACTTCCACCGGATTTAGGAACTTGTCAACTTTCAGGGGCAATCCTCCATTTTAGGATCCGAGCAATCCTCAAGTCGCCAGATCCGTCGACAAGGATTTTCCTCTCTCTGGCGGCTCGTCGGCGCCTCCCGGCGCCGCACCTGGGCATGCAGAGGGGCAAATCTTCAACACTTCGAACCCCACTTCCAACCCAATGTCCAACCCAACTTCCAACCCCATTTCCAACCCAACATGCAACCCAACTTCTAACCTTACTGTCAACTGAACTTCCAACCCAACTTCCAACCTTACTGTCATCTGAACTTCCAACCCAACTTCCAACCCAACTTCNAGCCAGGATTTTGGCTAAGTCCCTCAGTAACAAACTGCACTCCTGAAATCCGGCGGATCATCCACCGGACGCCTCGGCAGTCCTTCCGGAGCAAAATCCCCAGATGGCATTTTGTTACTCGCTCCGGTCAATTATTCACCGGAAGTCGAACCGCGGCCGGCTCCCAGAACCGTCGCGCACACCCCAACTTTGGAAGCCCATATCTCCCTCGTTACTAGTCTGATTCCGGTGAAACAACTTCCACCGGATTCAGCAACTCGTCAAATTTCAGGGGCAACCCTCCATTTTAGGATCCGAGCAATCCTCAAGTCGCCAGATCCGTCGATGAGGATTTTTCTCCCTCTAGCGGCTCGTCGGCGCCTCCCGACGCCGCACTTGGGCATGCAGAGGGGCAAATCTTCAACATGGGCAATGTGTGGCAATGCCTCGGAATGCTCGGGCAATGCCTGGGTAATGCCTCACAATGCCTGGTAATCCCTGGCATTCCCTGGGCAATGNTTTTGGCTAAGTCCCTCAGTAACAAACTGCACTCCTGAAATCCGGCGGATCATCCACCGGACGCCTCGGCAGTCCTTCCGGAGCAAAATCCCCAGATGGCATTTTGTTACTCGCTCCGGTCAATTATTCACCGGAAGTCGAACCGCGGCCGGCTCCCAGAACCGTCGCGCACACCCCAACTTTGGAAGCCCATATCTCCCTCGTTACTAGTCTGATTCCGGTGAAACAACTTCCACCGGATTCAGCAACTCGTCAAATTTCAGGGGCAACCCTCCATTTTAGGATCCGAGCAATCCTCAAGTCGCCAGATCCGTCGATGAGGATTTTTCTCCCTCTAGCGGCTCGTCGGCGCCTCCCGACGCCGCACTTGGGCATGCAGAGGGGCAAATCTTCAACATGGGCAATGTGTGGCAATGCCTCGGAATGCTCGGGCAATGCCTGGGTAATGCCTCACAATGCCTGGTAATCCCTGGCATTCCCTGGGCAATGCATAGCAATGCATGGCAATGCCTAGAAATGCATGGCAATGCCTAGGCAATGCCAGCACGATGCCTCACAATGTATGGCTATGCCTGGCATTGCTTGGGCAATGTCAGGGCAATGCTTGGGCAAAGCCTCACATTGCCTTGCAATGCCTAGCAATGCCTGGTAATGCCACGCAATACCTTGACAACGCATTGAATGCTTGGCAATGCATGTACAATACCTAGCAATGCATGGCAATGCTTGGCAATGCCTGGTTATTGCCTGGCAATGCCTCCGCAATGCCTAGCAATGCCTAGCATTACCCGGGCCATGCCTCGGGAATGCGTGGACGATGCCGGCCAATGCATGGCAATACGTGGAAATACCTAGGCAATGCCTTGCATTGCTTAGAAATGCCTGGGTGATGCCCGGCAATGCCTGGCACTGTAGGGCAATGCCTAGGCAATGCCTAGCAATGCCTGGCATTACCTGGGCAATGCTTAGACAACCCCTAGGCAATGCCTAACAATGCCGGGCAATGCCTAGAAAAGAGTAGGAAATGCCGGGCAATGCCTACCAATGCCTAGCATTGCCTGGCAATGCCTGGTTAATTCCTGGATATACTTGACAATGCCGGGAAATGCCTTGGCCATGCGTGGCAATGTCTGGCAATGCTTAGACAATGCCTAGGAAATGCCACGCATCGCGTGGTAATGCTTGGCAAGCAACGCCTTGCAATGCCTGGCAATGCCTCCCAATGCCAGGGCATTGCCTGGAAATGCATGGGAATGTCTGGCAATGCCTGGCAATGCGTGGTAATGCGTGGCAATGCTCGTCCATCCCATGTCATGCCTAGCAATGTCCGAAGAACGCCTAGCAATTCCTGGGAAAGCATGGCAAGGCTTGGCAATGCCTAGGAAATGCCTCGCAATGCCTTGCAATGCCTAGGAAATCCCTGGCAATACCTGGCAATGCTTGGCAATGCCTCGGCAATGCCTGGTATTGCCTGGCAATGCCTGGGCATTGGCTGGCAATGCCTAGGCAGCGCATGGCAATGAATGGATATTGCCTGGCAATGCCTGGGCACCGCCTGGGCAATGCCTTGCATTGACTAGGCAATGCATTGGCAATGCCTGGGCAATGCGTGGCAATTCCTCACAATGCATAACAATGCCTCGCAATTCTAGGGCAATGCCTGCGCAATGCGTGGAAATACCTAGCAATGTCGGGCATTGCCTAGCAATGTATGGCAATGCATGGACAAAGCCTGACAAAGCATGGAAAATCATGGCAATGCATGGCAATGTCAGGGCAATGCTTGCCCATGCCTAGGAGTGCCTAGCATTGCCAGGGCAATGCCTGGCAATGCCTAGTAATGCCTGAGCAATGCCTAGCATTACCTAAGCAATTCCTACGCTTTGCTTGGGTAATGCCTGGCAATTCCAGGACAATGTCAGGCAATGCCTGGCAATGTCTGGTAATGCTCAGGAAATTCCTCCCTATGCTTTACATTGCATGGGGAATGTGTGGGCAATACCTCAGCAATGTCTAACAGTGCTTGGTTATGCCAGGCAATACCTGGGCAACACCTCAAAATGTCTAGCAATGCATGGGAAATACTTGGCAATGCCTCGGCATTGCCTGGCAATGCCTGTGCATTGCCTGGCAAGGCCTGTGAATTGCCTGGCAATGCCTCGCATTGCCATGCTTCGGCAATGCCTGGATAATGCCGGGCACTGCCTAGCAATGCCCGAAAACACCTGAACTGGCAATGCCAGTTCAGGTATTGCTGGGGCAACGCTTGGTAATGCCTCGTAATTCCGGGCAATACGTGGCAATGCCTTACGGCCTAGTAACTCCTGAGAAATCCCTCACATTGCTTGGAAATGCCTGGCAATGCTTGGGCAATGCCTAGGCAATGCCTGGCAATGCTTGGCAATGCATGGGCAATGCGTGGTTATGCGTGGCAATGCCTGGCAATCGGTGGCATTGCCTAGGCAAGGCCTGGCAATGCGTGGAAATGCATGGTAATGCCTGGCAATGCTTGGTAATGCCTGGCAATGCCTGGCAATAGGTGGACGATGTCTAGGCAATTCTTGGCAATGCCTGGGAAATGCTTGGGTAATGTCTGGCAATGCCTGGCATTGTCTAGATAATGCTTGGCAATGTCTAGGTAATGCCTGGTATCCCGACAATGCCTGACATTGCGTGGGTAATGCCTAGCAATGCCCAGAAATGTCCGACAATGCTGGCAATGCATTTGATTGCCTGGGCAATGCCTTGGAAATGCCTGGACAATGCCTGGCAATGCTTGGCAATGCTTGCGCAATTCCTAGCAATGCCTGGGCAATATCTGGCAATGCCGCGCAATGCCTGGAAATGCCTGGACAATGCCTTGCAATGCACGGCAATGCCTGAAAATGCCTTGGCATTGCCTGGCAATGCCTAGTCAATGTCAGGCAAAGGATGGAGATCGCATGGCAATGCCTGGACAATTCCTGGCGATGCCTGGAATTTCCTAGGCAATGCCCGGGCAATGCCTGGCAATGCATGGCAAAGCCTGACAATGCCTGGGCAATGCCTGGCAATGTCTGGCAATACCTAGCAATGCCTGGAAAATGCGAGGCATTACCTGGAAATGCCTGGCAATCATGGGCAATGCCGGGGAATGCCTAGCAATGCCCAGGCCATGCTTGGCAATGCCTGGAAGTTCCGAGACAATGCCTTGATAATGCCTTGCCAATGCCTGGCAATGCGTGGCAATGCCTGGAAATGCATGGAAATTCTTTGCAATGCCTTGCAATGCTTTGACAAAGCCTTGCAATGCTTGGGCAATGCCAGTGAAATTCCTATCAGTGCCTAGGGAATGCTTGGCATTGCCTAGGTAGTGCTTGGGCAAAGCCTAGGCAATGTTTGGCAATGCCTGAAAATGCCTAGCAATGCCTAGGCAATCCTTCACAATGGCTGGCAATGCCTGGCAATGCCTTCGCAAAGCCTCACAATGCCTCAGCAATGCCTGGCAATGCCTGGGTAATGCGTGGACAATGCCTGGAAATGCCGCACATTGCCAAGGAAATGTCTTGGTAACTCTAGGCAATTCCTGGCAATGTCGGGCAATGCTAGGACAATGCCGCGCAATGCATGGGCATTGCCTGGCCATGCCTTGGTAATGCCTGGAAATGCTTGGGAAATGTGTAGGAATGCATGGCACTACCTTTGCAATGCCTACAAATGCCTCGGCAATGCCCAGCAACACTTGGAAATGCAAGGCGATTCCAGGCAATGCCTGGGCAATGCATGGCAATGCCTACCAAAACCTGGCATTGCCTGGGGAATGCCTAGGCAATGTCTGGCAATTCCTAGCAATGCCTAGCAATGCTGGCAATGCCTGGGTAATGCCTGGCACAGACTGGCAATACCTGGCACAGCATGGCATTTCCAAGCAGTGCGCGGCAATGTCTAGTAATGCCTCGCAATGCCTGGACAATGCCGGCAATGACTGGCAATGCTTTGCAATGCCGGGCAATGCCCGGGCAATACATGGCAATGCCTGTAAATTCTTTCCAATGCCTCGCATTGCCTAAGCAATGCCTCGACAATGCTCGGGCACTGCCTTGCAATGCCTAGGTAATGCTTGGCAATGCCTGGCAAAGCTAGGGCAATGCCTTGCAATGCCTATGCAATGCCTGGAAAATGCATGGAAATGCCTGGGCAATGGCTGGCAATGCATGGCATTGCTGAGGCAATGCCTTGGCAGTGCCTGGGCAATGCCTGACAATGCGTGGCAATGCCTAGCAATACTTGGCAATGCCAGGGCAATGCCTTGCAATGCCAGGGAAATGCCTTGCAATGCGAGGGCAATGCTTGGCAATGCCAGGGAAATGTGTGGACAATGCCTCACAATGCCTGGCAATACCTCGGCATTGCCTGGCACTGTAAAGGCAATGCCTGGAAATGCCTGGTATTGCCTTGGAAATGCCTGGGCTATTCCTTGCAATGTGTGGCGATGCGTGGCAATGCCTCGCAATGCCTCGCAATGCATCGCAATGCGAGGGGAAATGCGTGGCAATACCTGGCAATGTCTGGCATTGCCTTTGAAATGCCTGGAAATGCCTAGAAATGCCTACGCAATGCCTTGCAATGCAAGGCATTGCCTGGAAAATGCCTACAAATGCTTGGCAATACCTGGCAATGCCTGGGAAATGCATGGGCAATGCGTGGAAATGCCTGGCATTGCCTAGAAAATGCCATGGCAATGCCTGGGCAATGCCTGGCAAAGCCTGGCAATGCCTAGGCAATGCTTGTTAATGTTTGGCAATGCTTGGTAATGTGTGGCAATGCCTAGGAATTGCCTGGCAATGCCTGAAAATGCGTGGCATTTCTTGGGCAATGCCCTGGGAATGCCTTGCAATGCGTGATAATGCCTAACAATGCATGCCAATGCCTGGAAGTGCCTAAGACATGCCTAGGCCATGCCATGCCTGGGCAATGCCTGGGTGATGCATGTCGATGCCTGGGTAACGCCTTGCAATGCCATGGTATGCCTGGGCAATGTCTGGCAATGCTTGGAAATGCCTAGGAAATACCTGGGCAATGCTTTTGCAATGCCCGGCAATTCCTAGCCAATGCACAGTCAATGCCTTGCAATGCCTGGAATGGCCTCGGAAATGCCTTGGCAATGTATGGGCATTGCCTAACAATGCCTTGCAATGCCTAGGAAAGCATGGCCAATGCCTTGCAACCCCTAGGCAATGCCTAGCAATGCCTAGAAATGCCTAGGGAATGTCTAGCAATGGCTGAAAATTCCTGGCAATACCTAGGCAATGCCTATCAATGCCGAAGCAATGACTGGCAATCTCTAGGCAATGCCTAACATTACATAGGAATTGCCTGGCAATGCCTAGGCAATGCCTGGCAATGCATGGCATAGCTCGGGCAATGCATGTGCAATGCCTGGGCAATGCCTGGGCAATGCCTGGCAATTCCACGACAAACTTTTGCAATGCCTGGCAATGGCTCGCAATGCGTGGACAATACCTGGCAACGCCTCGCAATGCCTGACAATGCTTGAGCAATGGTTGGGAATGCCTGGAAATGCTTGGGAAATGCCTAGCAATGCTTAGAAATGTCTGGCAATGTCCGGCAATGTCTGGCAATGCATGGCAATGCTTGGCATTGCCTGGCGATACTTGGACATTGCATGGACAATGTTAGGCAATGCCTAGCAATGCCTGGCAATGCCTGGGCAATGCTTGCCAATGCTTGGCAATGCAAGGGCAATGCCCAGAAATGTCTGGCAATGCCTTGGAATGCCTGGGCTATGCTTAGAAATGCCTGACAATGCCTGGCAATGACTCGGCAATGCCTGGCAATGTCGTGCAATGCCCGGCAATGTCGTGCAATGCCCTGCAATGCCTGGCACAGGCTGGGAATGCCTATGCAATGCTTGGCAATGCCTGGAAATGCCTGGGTAATGCCTTGCAATGCCAGAAAATGCTTGGGCAATGCCTGTCAATGCTTGGCAATGCTTGGCAATGCCAAAAAATGTTTTGGCAATGCCTGGCAATGCTTGGCATTGCTTTGGAAATGCCTTGGCAATGCCTGGGCAATATCGGGCAATGCCTCGCAATGCCTGGCATTTCCTGGGCAATGCCTAGGGAATGCCTGGGCAATCCGTGGTAATGTTTGGCAATGCCTCGTACTGCATGCCAATACCTGGAATCGCCTGGCCAATGCCTAGGCCATGCCTCGCCAATGCCTGGGTTATGCCTGCCGATGCGTAGGTAGTGTCTTGGAATGCCTGGTAATGCCTAGGCAATGCCCGGCAATGCATGGCAATGCTTGGGCAATGCCTGGGCAATGCGTACGCAATGCCTTGCGATTTTTGGGCAATGCCTGAGTAGTGCCTTACAATGCCTTGGCAATGTCTGTGCAATGCCTGGCAATGCCTTACAATGCCTGGCAATTCCTGGGCAATGCCTCGCAATGCCTAGGAAATGCCTAAAATTTCCTAGTCATTGCCTGGCAATGCCTACGCGATGCTTGGCAATGCATGGCAATGCCCGGGAAATGCCTGGGCAATGCCTTGCAATGCCTGGCAATGCTTGGAAAATCCGTGGCAATGCCTAGCGATAGCTTGCAATGCCCGGACAATGCTTGGAAATGCCTGTGCAATGCCTAGCAATGCTTGGCAATGCATGGCAATATTTGGCAATGCCTCACAAGGCCTGGAAATGCCTGGTAATGCCTTGCAATGTCTAGGCAAGACCTGGCAATGCCTCAAAATATCTGGGCAATGCTTGGCAATGCCCGGGCCATTCCTAGCAATGCCTGGCAATACCTGGCAATGTTAGGCAATGCCTGGCAATGCCTGGCCATGCCTGGGCAATACCTGGCAATGCTTAGCAATGCTTGGCAATGACAGAGCAATGCCTGGCAATGCCTTGGTAATGCGTGGCAATGCCTGGCAATGCCTGACAATGCCCGGCAATACATGATAATGTCTTACAATGCCTGGCAATGCCTGGGCAATTCCTAGCAATGCCTGCCAATACTTAGCAAAGCCTGGCAATGCCGGGCAATGCCTAGGAAATTCCTTGCGATGCCTTGCAATGTCAAAAAGTGCCTGGGCATTGCCTGGCAATGCCTGGGCAATGTGAGGCAATCCTTGGTCATGTCTGACAATGCCTCGCAATGCGTGGGCAATGCCTGGCAATGCCCGGCAATGCCTGGCAATGACTCGGAAATGCTTGGCAATGACGTGCAATGCCTGGCAATGCCTGCGTAATACGCGACAATGCCTGGCAATGCGTGGTATTGCTTGTGCAATGCCTAGGTAATGACTGACAATGCCTGGCAATACTTGGCAATGCCTTGCAATGCTTGGTAATGCCTGGCCATGCCTGGCAATGACCGGGAATGCCTGGGAAACACCTTGCAATGCCTGGGCATTGCCTGGAACTACCTGGGCAATGTTTGCGCCTCCGTGTCTACGCCTGCACGCTTGCGCCTCTGCTCTTGTGTCTCCGTCCCTGTGCTTCCATGCCTGCGCCTTGCACATGTGCCTCCACGCATGCGCCTACGGGCCTACGCCTTCGCGCCTGCACCTCCACGTCTATGCCTCTGTGTCTATGCCTTCACGCTGGTGCCTTCGCGCAGGCGCCTCCGCACTTGCGCCTGCGTGCTTGCGCCTGCGTGCTTGCGCCTGCGTGCGTGCGCCTGCGCCTCCGCGTTAGCGCTTCCACGCCTGCGCTTCTGTGCCTACGCCTCTGTGCTTGCGCCCATGCACCTGTGCCACCTTTGCGCATGCGCCTCCGTGCCTGCGCCTCCGCGCCAACGCTTGTGCGCCTGCACCTCCGTGCCTGCGCCTTCGTGCCTGCGCCTCCACACCTTTGCCTCCGCACCTTGACCTCTGTGCCTGTGCCTCCAAGCCTTCGTGTCCACGCCTGGCCTCTGATCCTGCCCCTCTACACCTGCCCCTTTACGCCTGCCCCTCCCTCCATGCACCTCCGTGCGTGCACCTCTGCGCCTATGCCTCCTCACCTACACCTCCTCGCCTGTGCCTCTGCACATGCGCCTCCGTGCCTGCGCCTCCGCGCCAACGCTTGTGCGCCTGCACCTCCGTGCCTGCGCCTTCGTGCCTGCGCCTCCACACCTTTGCCTCCGCACCTTGACCTCTGTGCCTGTGCCTCCAAGCCTTCGTGTCCACGCCTGGCCTCTGATCCTGCCCCTCTACACCTGCCCCTTTACGCCTGCCCCTCCCTCCATGCACCTCCGTGCGTGCACCTCTGCGCCTATGCCTCCTCACCTACACCTCCTCGCCTGTGCCTCTGCACTTGCGCCTCCGCATCCTCACCTCCGCGCCAGCGTCTCCGTGCCTGCACCTCCACACCTGTGCCTCCTTGCCTGCGCCTCCACACCCTCACCTCCGCGCCTTTGCCTCCGTGCCTGCACCTCCGCGCCTTCACCTCCGTGCCTGCGCCTGTGCACCTGCGCCTCCGCATCTGCGCCTCTGTGCCTGCGCCTCTGCTCCTGCGCCTCCGCGCTTGCGCCTCTGCTCCTGCGCCTCCGCGCTTGCGCCTTCGCGCTTGCGCCTCCGTGCCTGTGCCTCTGTGCCTGCACCTCCGCCCCTGTGCCTCCGCACCTACACCTCCACGCCTGTGCCTGCGTGCCTACGCCTCTGTTCCTATGCCTCCGTGCTTGTGCCTCCACGCCTGTGCCTCAACGCTTGCGCCTCCACGCCTGCGCCTCCACGCTTGCGCCTCCACGGCTCTGATTCCAACCCTGCACTTCCATGCTTTCGCCTTGCGCCTGTGCCTCCGCGCCTGCATCTCTGCGTGTGCGCCTCCGTTCTTGCACCTCTGCACCTGTGCCTCCATGCCTACGCCTCCACGCCTGCGCCTCCACACCGGCGCCTCCGCGGCCTGCGCCTCTACGCCTGTGCCTTCGCGCATGCGCCTTCGCGCCTGCGCCTCCGCGCCTGGGCCTCTGCACCTGCGCCTCCGTCTGTGCACCTCCACGCTTGCGCCTCTGCGCCTGCTCCTTCAAGCCTGCACCTCCGCGCCTGCGCCTCCGCGCTTTGGCCTCCGTGCCTGTGCCTCCACGCTTGCACCTCCGCACCTGCCCCTTCGAGCCTGCCTTTCCGCACTTGCGCCTCCGTCCTTGCGCCTCCACACCTGCGGCTGCGTGCTTGCGCCTGCGCAGCTGCACCTGTGTGCTTGTGCCTGCTCGCTTGCGCCTGCGCGTCTGCACCTCCGGGCCTGCGCCTCCGCGCTTGCCCCTCCGCGCCTGCGCCTCCGTCCTTGCGCCTTCGTGTCTGCGGTGCCGCGCCTACGCTTGCGCTGCTAGGCCTTCGCGCCTGCGCGTGCTCGCCTATGTCTGCGCGCCTGCACTTCCGAGCCTGCTCCTCCATGCTTGCGCCTCCGCGCCTTCGCCTCCGTGCCTGCGCCTCCGCGCCTGTGCCTCCGCGCTTGTGCCTCTATGCTTACGCTTCCGCGCCTATGCCTACGCGCCTGCGCCTCCGCCCCTGCGCCTCCTTGCATGCGCCTCCACACCTGCGCCTCTGCGCCTGCACCTCTGTGAATTTGCCTCCATGCTTGCACCTCCGGGCCTTCGCCTCTGCGCTTGCGTCCGCACCTCGTATGCTTCTAGAGGTGGCAGTAGAGGCACATCTTTGCCACAGAAGTGGTCATACGTGTCCTCGTAAAGCTTGACGTGGAAAATGTGGAACTTTGCATGCAAATTCATGCTATCAGGAAGGCGGAGCTTTGCCACAACAAGTTTTTGCATTTCACTTAGCTTTGCAACCACTTAGGTTTGAGCTTTGTGTGGTCCTCTCCTTGTTATCGAACATTTATCGAGCTAATTGGGACGTGAGCACTGTCGTGACAGTATTTTTTCATCCAATTATTTTCACAAGCTCGGTTCATTACCAGTTTTTTCTTCTTGAGTCTCATGCTTAATGCTTTGAAAATCCCGTAGTTGAATGAGTCATCAAACCTAAACTTGAATGACCAAGGTGAAAACAGGCACAAAAAGAAAATAAATAAAATATTTTCATGGAATTATTTGNACAAGCTCGGTTCATTACCAGTTTTTTCTTCTTGAGTCTCATGCTTAATGCTTTGAAAATCCCGTAGTTGAATGAGTCATCAAACCTAAACTTGAATGACCAAGGTGAAAACAGGCACAAAAAGAAAATAAATAAAATATTTTCATGGAATTATTTGATGAATAACATGTCGGATAACTTTGGTTTTTTTTATTCGATCAAATCTTTGATCGCGAATATAAACATGACCTAAATGGATGGTCTTGTGGTGGCTCTCGAATTTAACATTTAAAAATCTTTGAAAATCTTCATTTTGTATAAATATTTGTGAAAATCTACTAGACTTCAGCACGCACTTATGACCAGGTGGCAAGTATGAAAAGACAGGTCCCCGGATGCCTCGTTTGGTTTAGACTGATGGCCAAAGAAATAAATCAAAAGCCAGGTCTTGTGCAAACACTCGAGAGAGCAATCATAGTCTGGTTTTGCACGTTGGCGCGAAGACGCCTTCAGGTGCCGCGCCATGCCTTTGAGCTTTCTTTCGGAGCGATGTTTTGTACGTGCGTCGCAGAAGTCGCCATCATCGCTTTCGTTAGGAATGAGATGCGTGCGGTGCATCGCAGCAGAGCCATCAGCAACATTCAGGCACACCAGCAGCACCAGCAAGAGCGTCTGTGGTCTTAGGGCCGGGGTCTCACGGCAAGATCGAAAGGCGACTGGCAGAGGCAGTGAGCGGCACGCACCAAGTTGACAGCAGCTTGCCAGCTTTTGAGCGCAGAAGCACCAACTCAACCGTCTCAGCAGTCGACAGCAGCAGCAACATCATGCTAGCTTCCCCGTCCGCTATCTATTGAAGAGCGTTGAGACTGCAGATATCTCGCGAGCCAGTACCTCGCGCACGTAGGGAAGGATGGCCGCCCCGCAGAAGACGTCGAGCGCATCGGAGCTATCGGGCTCACCGTGTTCGCCGGCTCCAGCTGTCACTGGAGCTGTTGCAGTTGGCTCGGCCTTACACTCGAGCTCTGTCTTCGCCCCTCTCCATCCCACGCCGCAGGTGCCAGCAAGTCAGGAAGCCACGTGGCAACAGCACCAGCAACAGCAGCGCCGGCAGCAGGCACATCCATTTCAGCACTCTCCTTCGGATGCTCTGACAAGAACGCAGGGGCACGTGGGGGTTTCAGGGGAGCAGTACGTCCACAGTCAGCCGCAGGTCCCGCCACCCGATCAAGCAGAGGCATCCCCGTCAACAGCAGCATCAACAGAAACAACAATGTCGCCAGCTAGACCATCACCAGCAGCAGCGTCATCAACATCAGCGGCTGCAACAGCAGCAGCCGCATCGGCAGGACAGGTTCCGCAGCCTACCGTGACAGGATCCTACTCGACATCAGGTGTGCTGACGCTACATTCAGCATCAGCAATTCCAGCAGCATCCAGTGCTTCCAGCCTCGCGTCTCCAGCGCCTTTTTTGCCTTGGCCGCCGTTGCAGACACGTGGCGGTCCTGCTGCTGCAGCACATGGTCCTTCCTCGCAAGGCAATCCACAGGTGAGAGGACGTACGCTTTCTTGTGTGCTTCCTTGACTTGTGCAAGCTGGAGTCCGGCTCATGGCCAGACGCTGCTGCAAATTCAGCAGCCAGCGTGTGCAATGGGGCAGACTTGTCCTCCTTACTGTCTCCCACTCCTGCATTCTTTTGGGAGGGGAGGGTCACATGCCCCATAAGCAGGAATTCTGCAGCTGAGTTTGTAGCATCTTCACATGATGGGCTGCTGCCTTGTGGGCGCATGCAGGCACACCCAACACATGCGGCACCGACCTTCACCGCTGGCGGTCCTCCTCCTGCTCCCTACCCCGCTGGCCTTCCAAACGCATGGACAGCCTCTCAGGATCCATGTCCACAACAGCAGCAGCAGCAGCCAAAGCAGCCGCCGCACCAGCAGCACCAGCTGCCGTACCAGCAGCAGCTGCCGCCGCACCCGCAGCAGCAACAGCAGCAGCAGCAGCCAAAGCAGCCGCCGCACCAGCAGCACCAGCTGCCGTACCAGCAGCAGCTGCCGCCGCACCCGCAGCAGCAACAGCAGCAGCAGCAGCAGCAGCAGCAGCAGCATCAACAGCACATGGGGACGCCATATTCTGCTCATTCTCATTCTCATGTCTTGTCTCCCTCTCCTTGGCCTGGACCACTTGCGCAACCACCTCCCCCTTACTTACAGCACCCGTATGGCACTACTCCCCCCCATGCACCCCATCCCTTGTCCCACGCCCCACCCCATGCCGCTTCCCATCCCGTGTCGCACATCGCTCCTCCTTCCCACACCCTTCACCCTTACACCCCACTGCATGCCCACGCTACTGGTCCACAGGGGATGATGCACAATCCCTACGCTCCCCCTCCATCATATCCTCCTCACCCTCATGCTTACCAGAACGACCCACCTCCACCGGCACCTCCTCAGCTGCCGTACCCTCCAGTCCCGCCTTCGGGCCCGTATTCAAACGGCTATCCCCATCCGGTCCCATCGGCTCCTCCATCCACTCTCATGCACGGTCCGCCGTCGTTTGCAAGCGCTCACATTGTGACTCTTCCTCCGCCTCCCCCTCCACCTACTCCGCCATCGCCGTGGAGTGCCGTTGCCAATCCTTTGGGAATCTATGTCGATGTGAGCGGCAGAAAGGTCAGCGAGTGCGTTGAGATAAATTCTGGCACATCCTTTGCCCGGTTGTGTCCGACCAGCCTTTGCCCGGTTGTGTCCGACCAGCCTTTGCCCGGTTATGTCTGACCAGCCTTTGCTCAGTTGTGCTCGACCAAGCTCTCAGAGACAGTGCACCAGCCAGCACTCTTGTGGCTTGGCATTGATCTGGGTTGAAGAGGGAAAGCCCACTTGCGTCGCTCGGCTGCTGGTTGATCCCCGTTCTGTTTGCTGCTTCATGACGAGGAATTGTAGCCTTGTGCATGGTGGGAGCCGCTGGTGTGGAGTGTGCTTTGCCTTCGTTTGTGGCATGCGATGGTACTCGCACAATTTTGTGAGTTGATGTGTTGGTTTCCGCATCCAGCCGCTCCAGCCCGCTCTAGCCGGGCGATCCGCTCTAACCGCGAGCCGCGCGAGCCGCTCCAGCCGCGACGGGCGGTCAGCCAGCCGCGACGGCCAGCTCACCGGGTCGTCCAGCCGCGACGGCCAGCTAGCCGACCGCGGCGGCCAGCCCTTCACGCCAGCCCCCCTGACGGCCGGCCAGCCAGCTGCGCCAGCCAGCCAGCCGTGCCAGCCAGCTAGCCGCGTCAGCGGGTCGCGACGGCCAGCCAGGTTGCCGCAGCGGCTTGCCAGCAGCGCCAGCCAGTCACAGCGGCCAGCCGGCCGTGCCTGCTCGCCGCAACGACCGGCCAGCTCCGTCAGCCAGCCTAGACGGCCAGCTGCATCGGCCAGCTCGCCGTGCCAGCCATGCACGTCAGCCAGCCAACAGCAGCATCCCGCCAGCGACGGCCAGCCGCGCCAGCCAGCCATCAGGTGGCCGTCACAGGCCAGTCAGCCAGCTGGCTGAGTCTAGGCAGGCTTATCGGCCATCCACCCAGGCGGCCGCCCACCCCACGGGCTGCCAGCCCGCCGGCGACAGCCAGCCAGCCGTGCGGGCCAGCCTCATGATCTCCAGGCAGCCGGTCAGCCAGCCAGCTAGACAACCAGCTGGCCAGCCGGTCAGCTAGCCGGCTAGCCAGTCAGCTAGCCTGCCATCCAGCAAGCCAGCCGAGCCAGCCAGCCAGTTGGCTTGCAACCCAGTTAGCCAGCCAGGCCAGCCAGCCAGCTAGACCGCCAGCCAGCCAGCCGGCCAGCCAGTTAGCCAACCCGCCGACCAGCTAGCCGTCCAGCTGCTCCAGCCAGCCAGCTCGCTCGCCAGCAAGCCAGTCAGTCGGGCAGCCAGCCAGCCACGAAACTGGCTCACAAAATTGGCCCACAAAATTGCGTCATGTGCATGTGTCATGTGCTTGCGGCAGGTGTGGTTTCAAGATGACACGGAAAGGCCATGCATGTACTCGCTCTGTCGGCGTTGGCTCAAGTCGGAGGCCGATGCCAACGTGCTCCGTAAGCGCGCGCAGCAAGTTCACTTGCAGGACCACCCGTGGATGCCTCCTGTGAGAGCTCACATGATGTCTTCTGTCTGTTTGGTTGGTTGGTTGGTGGGTGGGTTGGTGG
>SZWC01002812.1:119363-130418 GCA_023375785.1 Penium margaritaceum | reverse complement strand
CTCCTCCTCCTCCTCCTCCTCCTCCTCCTCCTCCTCCCTCTCCTCCTCCTCGTCTTCCTCCTCCTCCTAGACATCACACCTCCTTTGACGCCTTGCATTTTCCCTTTCTCTTGCGTGTGTGTGCAGCGGCAGGACAAGCGGCATGAAGAGCGAGGAGAGATAGACGACAGCGTCGCCATGGAGTTTGCCACCAAGGCATCGGCAGAGGAGCTTTTGGAGGAGTTCGTGAGCAAGTGCCGGAAAGTGCGCAAAAGGTGCGGCATGAAATATGGCATGTCATGGCATGAAACAACTAAAGCTTCAGCTGGCAGCCAGGTCACAACCAGCTCTCACCAATCCGCAACTTGTTTGTGACAAATCTGCAACCAGTTTGCAGCAATTCACAATGGGTTCTGACTCGTTCAATTTCATGACCACTTTGCAAATAACCCGCAACCAGGTGACAGCCAGTTGGCATCCAGTTCGCACCAATCTACAACCAGTTTGCAGCCAGTGTGAACGATGTCGGAACGCGTTTGGACCAGTTGGCAATCAGTATGCATAACCGGATTGTAGCCCGACCAAACTTTACCATCAGTTCCGGCTTTGTTCCAGTTCCCAGGTTGGAGACCAAGACCCTTACTTCTCCCGACGTGTCTGGACTGGAACCCATGGAATGGAACCAGTTAAGTCCAGATTTTTGCACGTGGGTGGGCAAAGGGGGGTGTGGCAAGCGGCCGTTTCTCTGCGAGCGAGGTGATGGTGGTGCGCAAAGTGTCTCCACTGAACAAAGGAAGGGGAGAACGACTCTGGTCACTCCGAACCCCGGTGCCCAACAGTCACCCGTCGGCTGCGGTCTTTGTGACCGGATATCGCGGTTTGTCGTCCCCACCAGAATAGCAAACCGTTGGTGTTCTAGTACTCAGCGAATGTGCACCCTCCCGTGCCCACTTTGCTGTTTTTTTCTTTTTGGGAAGAAATGTTTCATTCATATAAACGGAGAACATGCAAGCCGCCCCTGACCGGCACAGACTACGGGGTATAAAAGTGATGCCGCCACCAACGGCACATGAACGGTGCGAATGTAAAAGAAATGAGGAATGTGAGCTAGGTACCGGCAAAGACCGGTTCAACAAAGCGCAGAGCAGACAGCCCAAGGGCAAGAGGCAGCCCCACACCAAAATAGCAGCGGAAGATCCTCTCCCTCCGGACAGTCGTCCGCCGCCGCGCAACGCACGACACTGTAGAAACGGATAGCAGCACACTGACTGCGCACACAAGCGATGGAAACCCGCTGTGCCACAATAGCCACAGCACGCTAGGCCACAATAGCCACAGCACGCTCGGCCCACTGCTCGAACACCTCCGCAGAGCACCGCCGTGGCCCCCGTGCCAGACAGATCCTGGCAAGGCGGGCCAAGAAGGACCAGAAGTGGTCACCCATGCCGCCCAGGGTCTCCCATGCAAGAGGGCGCATGTGGCGCCCCGGCCGAGCCGCCGCGCGATACCACTCCGTCTTGGCTCTCTCTGCTGCCTCGACCGCCACGCCTGGCCCAGAGGCCCTGTCCCCCTGGGGATCGACCGTAGTCACGTCAAGAACCCAAGTCAGGCCGGACTCAGGGTCAGCCAACGTCAGGTCCGGTCGTGGCTCACCCCGCACATCCTCTGCCTGGGGGGGCACGCCACCACTCTCCACTGTGAAAGATAGCCTGTGCTCACGGAAGATGTCGGCAAGCTCGTCCCTAATGGCGTTGTGAACGCGCTGGATGGCTCTGTCAATCCGCCGTCTCTTGGTCACTGCGCCCGGGTCTAGACCATCATGGCCCACCTGCTCCAAATGGGGAAGGGGAAGGCCCAACCACAGCTCGGCATGAAGGCGAAAGTCTGCCGGGGCGAGGTATGTCCGTCCTGTCGGCCAGGTGGAGTCGCCTGCAACCAGAGGGCACTGCCCCTCGTCGCCATCGCCGAGCAACGCTGGTGGGCGTGGCGCCCGCAGCCACACCGGTGGGCGCATGCCTCCGGGCCCCCCTGTGCACACCCACAACGTCTCTGCGCTAGCTGACTGCAGGCTACAATCCACCCCTCCCGCCGAAACGAGTACCACAGCCTGCACATCCGTTGGTACAGCCCAGCCGCGACGCCCTGCTGCAGCACCTCTAGAGTTGGCAGAGCCTCAAACACCAGCCTGGGCAGCTCCTCCTCCACCAGGTCCCAGCCCTGTGCCAAGGGCTGGAGCGCACCATCCACTGGAAAGAAGGGGGAGAACTCGCTGGTGAGAGCCGGCAGCAGACTCCTTGTCGAGCAAGCGTATGCCAGTGGCGCCCGGTCTCTCGCCCCCAACAGACCCGCCCCGCGGACAGCGAATGGTAACTGCAGCTGCCACCGAGCCAAGCGCTGGAGCTCAAAGGTCACCGTCCCCTCCTCCTAGACCTGTGCAATCTGCAAGAGGTATAGTACTGCCTCCCAAGTGGCCTGATCGAAGCGATGAAGAATCTCCAGCCAATGCTCCTCAGGTGCACCACCCGCACGCAAAAGTCCACCCGGGGAATGATTCACAATTGGAGTAGAGTCATAGCCGCCTGCACCTCCTCCATCCGACTCATCTGCGGGAGACCCAGCAGCTGATCCTAGAGCCATCCCTCCGCCCACGCTACCTAAAAAGCTGCATCGCCCACCAGACACCCCAACAGAACCACCCCATCCTGTCGACAAGGAAGCCCGGAGAGCACCTGAAGCACCTCCTCCTCCGACCACCGCAGTAGAAGGCACTTCCGTGGCTGGATGTGTAGTCCACGCAGTGCCGCTACCGCAACCAGGGAGGAGAAGGCTATCGCCAGGGGCTGTGGTGGGGCGGTCACTGTCGCATCATCCTAGCATTCCCCCACATGGCCTCGACGCTCCCCCCGAGCAAGAGTCAGCACCTGGGACCCCGCCTCAAGCACCGGAGCAAGAGCTAGGTCGAACAACGCTGGGCCTAGGGGATCTCCCTGGCGCACACCCCGAGCACTCTCCAACACCGCCGGCGTGCTGACACCAAAGAAGAGAAGTTGTGTCGGGATGGTGTAGAACTGATGCAAGAACGGGATCCACGTGCCTAAACCCCGGTCTCGCACCGCCTCAAACACCGCCGCCCGCTCCACCTCGTTAAAGGCGTTGCGGACATCGAGCCAAAGAAGCCAAAAATCAGGGTTTGCCGAGAGGATGGCACGCACTCCATGAACCAGCACCCCTGCCCCCTCGGACACTCCCACGCCGAACTGATGAAGCCGAAGTGCTCGATGCAGCCAGTTCCTGGCCCGTAGGAGGAGAAGTCGGTCAGCAAGTCGGACCCAAACCTCACCAACTGCCAACGGCCAAACTCCTTTTGCCTCTGTAGCTCCCTTTAAGACAGGGATGAGTCTACTCCGACCCGCACATGTCGCTGCCTCTGCCGGCATGGCGCCATCTAGCATAGCTCGTAGGATCCCACCCACACCCTCCATGCAGGCTGGTGAGTACAAAGCAAGGTCGCGAAGCAGGTCCATAGTGAGGCCAAGAGGACCCGCCGCGGAGCCGCGAGGCGCGTCCCGCAACGCCTCCTCCATCATCTCCTCTGTCACCCGAGCTGCCCCACCCCCTGGTGCCTGGAAGGAGAGAACCCATGCCGGGATGGGCACAGCCGCGGGAGGGTGGCGCTCTCGGAGAGCAACCAAGGTCATGGCCGTCCCTGCTGCAGGTGGACGAGCCTCAAACTGCTGCATCGCCTTCGATAATGCCCCAGCGTGCACCATACTCGCCGCACACTGCCGTGCCCTTGCCAACTCCTCACCCTTCGCTGCTGCCGCCTGCCGCGTGAATTGACGGGCCGCTACCCAAGCTCGCTGCGCGGGACGCACCGAGGCACAAGCCTCATCCAGCAGCCCTGTCCAGTCGCCTGCCTCAAACCGGGCGCAGCGCTCAAGGACGACGCTGTCGACAGAGTGAAGGTCAGGGTAGGGGTCTGTGTGGGGTTGTAGAGAAGGCGGGGTCTCCGAGCTGCTCCTCAAAGGAGGGCACTCGACACAACAACACCTGGAAATGGAGGAGGAGCATCCACCTGCTGCAGAGGGCCATGGGCGGAAGGTCAGGCTGGAGAGCCCAAGAGCAGCAGCGCTGAAGGAGATGGCCTACCCGGCGGCGGGCCTCGCCATAGAGGCGCGCCAGCACTGATGGAGCCTGTACCATCCTCTCCCATCTGCCACCCTCCAACTCTACCGCACCCCCCAGTCGCTCCCATGAGAAGCCCTCTAGGGCCTCCCATGCTGTGATGATGTCTGGTGCCATAAGGCGTGGCGACGTCTCTCGGGGCGGCAGGAGGCCCTCCACCCCTGTAACACTAGCTCCTGTGTCTCTAGAAGAGCCTTCCCCCCTGAGTGTAACTACCACCCCCTGACACTGTCGACAGCCTGCCACTGGTAGGAACTGGCCCATCTTGGAGAGGAAGTCTGCCACACTGTTGAGTTCCCGACCCAACTAGTGCCACTGAATCACGCCAAGGCCCTGGGCAGCGGCATGTGCCTCATCGCGTCGACGGTAGAGACGCTCTAGCGTGACCTTGGCCGTGGCCTGCATCTGGGTAATGACTAGCCGTGAGTTTCCCACGACTACGAGACCCTGGAGATGCCGCTCGTGAGCCAAGGCCAGGCCTGGTGTCAAGGCAGCGTATTCGGCGTCGTTGTTAGTCGCTTCCCTTTCTAGCCGGAGCCAGGTGGAGGAGAAAGGGACGCCGTGTGGGTCAAAGAGCACTGCCCCCACACCCCCCACCCGCTCTCCGGATACCTCCGCTGCCCCATCAAAGACGAGCCAGTGGAAATGGGGAGGGGAAGCAGGGGAAGAAGGACCAAGGAGCATGGGAATATGAGGGAGTGGGCACAGTGGGAGGACCAGCGGGCGAGGTGACGCGAGAAGAGGGGCTGGGGAGTGCGAGGAGAGGCGAAGCACATGTAGGGCACCATGGTCGGGGACCGTGGCACCTGCTGTCACGGCGCCGGTGTCGGGGAGTGGCACTTTGCTGTTTTTCACCATTGTGCTGCACTTCACAGCTGTTCACCAACAGTCCACCCCTGTTTGACAACCAGTTTGTGATGTGATAGCAACCAAGTCAGCTAAGCAGAGAAGCAGACACTGCTGGGTTGGGGGAGTGGGGCTCAGGGCTGACAGACCAGACCTCCGCCAGAACTAAGCCCCAATCCCCCCCTCCCCTCCCCCAATAAGCCTTCAGGTGGCTCACGTGGGAGTAAGACCACTTGAGCTCACTTGATGTGAGCTCAAGAGGAAGTCAGGCGTTGCGAGGAGATGCGTTGGACCTTTCTATGGATGCTGTGTTTGAGCCTCGGCACAGCTGCTGGTGTGTTGTGTGGGCAACATCAGCATCAACATTGCATTGTTCTCCCCTTCCCTTTTTAGTGAGCAGCAGCCAGCTGTCACTGGCAGGTTCAGTGCAAAGTTCATGGCTGCTCTGTTCTGTCGACGCGCATGCAGGACAAGTGCGGTGTGATGCCTCTTCACTGCTTTCATAACAAGTGTGTGCACGCTGTTCCATGCATGCACTTGCTGCTCCCCTCAATCATCGCGAGCTGTGTGTGCTTTGTGTGATGTGTTCGTCAACGTGTGTTGTGCGTTGCTCGTGCAGAAGGCAAGAGGAGGTGAAGATCAAGCTGGGGAGGCAGAAGCATCGGCTGTCACAGCTGATGCCTGCGCCCACACACCCATCCTTCTTGCAACCTTCTCCAGCCACACAAGCGCCCTTTCCACCCGTGGTCCTGACAAATGCGCATCACTACCAACAAGTGCCACATGTGAGCCAGCAGTATGCACACTTGCGAGGCCCTTCGCATGAGCACATGGTTGAACCGCACCACCAGTACGCACACTGGCCTGCTGGGCAAATGCGCGCAGTGTGACTCTCTTCTTGAAGATGCATGATTTGTGCATGATCAATTTGTCTGCTTCATTGAGCATGTTATATTATGTATCAGATCGAAGGTATCTGATCATCCAAGAGCTGTACAAACGATTTGTGCTTTCATCAAGTACTTTCCTAGGTCATGTCAAATGCGTCACACCCACATTTTCACTTTGCCACAGGTAGAATTCATTGGATACCCCCATGTTTAGCCCTATTCTGGACTAGATTTGTCCTCGATTGTCCCTGTTTAAGCCTATCAAACTTGTGCGCCAGCACAGACAACTGGGTACTTCCCACTGGTGTAGTTGCGACTACGGAAGTGTGAGCCCCCTGCATGCATTGCACAGATGACTTTCTAGATCACAGATGGGTGTCAGGCACAAGTGTGTGCCGATGGAAATTTCATGCCACACATGAGAGTCTCTTTAGGATTTAACCTATTCATGTTGAGCGAGTTGGTTCTAGTGGTTACTCGTTACTCTTTCACCTACTCTAGGTGAGCTTGCCCCCGATACATGGTGTCATCCCGTCGCTTGCTTGCTAGCTTGCTTGCTTGCTTAGCAACCTAAGCTACCTACTGGTATCAGAGCTGGAGGACTTCTTCCTCCTCGCGACCATCCTGAGACCTCGTTAGGCCACTCATACGTGGCGGGTGATCCCGCGCAAGCATCACATTCGCGACTATACCGGGTGGAGACCACAGTAGCAGCTACTGCTCCTTGCAGCCACACATATAGTGTTGGTTTGAGTGGCTTCCACCCGTCACGACCGACACTGCTAGTTTACCGATGTACCCACATTCGGGGTATATGGCAGAGGAGGGCGTGACGACACGACGGGCCTCCGAACTGCACCGAGACTTTTCCAGCACCTACGACAGCGCCGGCGAGACGCGGTCGATGCGTTCCGGCAGCCATGTGGGCTTGTCAGGAGGTAGGAGAATTTTCTCGGTGGGTTCAGACCCGCGCATCCGGTTGACTGTACCGGTGCGACGAGGAGACCTGATGGCTATTGTGGGGCTTCCGATGTTCGGAAAGCCGTCTGTGATGTCTGGACGTTGATTCCGAGATGTTTTGGCACTGCTCATATTTTCTCGGTGGTCGAGACCCAGGCACTCGGATGTTCCGGTGCCTCGAGGAGACCACCTTTGCTACTCTCGTGGTGTATGCAGTGTGTTCTCCCTGTTGACTCATTTGGGTTCAGCAGGGGTGACGGGGTCCGGTGCGGTTAGCTGACGGCGCCCCTATATAAGCCCGCTAGGGGCTCATTTGTAAACTCTCCTTGTTCTTTATATTCAGCGTTCCAGACTTAGCCGAATTATTGCCGTCTTGCATCGCACTCACACACAGAGCTCATGTTCATTTTTGCATGGGCCTGCATGCCCTAAGAATTATATCCAATTTGGTATCAGAGCACAGGGGGGCGTGTGAGCAGCAGAAGCAGCAGCAGTGGGCGGAACGCAAAGAGAACGCGCCACGTGGCGCCACGCCGGCAGCAGCGTGAGGGAGCGCGAAACGACTGCACATGAACGCCACAGGGGCGGTGAGCCGAGCAGAGCAGCACTAGCGACTGCGGCGGCANTCGGCCCCGTCGGCCCCGTCGGCCTACCGACGGAGGGGCCGGGTCAGAGGGGCGGACAGGACCCCCTCCCCCTCTCGCTCCCTCCTCCCCCCCACACCCACTTGCTCACTCGCTCGCTCACCGAGCGAGCGAGCGAGCGTGCACGGGAGGGAGGGCCGGACAGGCCGGACACCCCCCCCCCCTGATTTTCTCCGTTCGTCCACCTTCCGGGCAATCGAGAAAAGGGGGGGGGGGCGAGTTATAAAAAACACGAAAAGGGTTACGCCTGAAAGAAGAAAAGAAAAAAAAGAAAAAAAAAATAGAGAAAGGCAAGGGCTTCAGGCGAGCAGAGGGGATTACCAAAACAAAAAAAGGGGGTGGAGGGTGAGGGCAAAGAAAAAGAAAAACAGAAAGGGGGGCCTGAGGACTAGAGAAAAACCACAAAAAAAAGGTCATCTTCCAACTACCACCGCCGCAACAGCCGCAGCTTCATAGTGGCAGTAGCAGCATCAGGCGGTGGAGTGTCGACAACTACTTAGTGCGACGGCTGCGCGAGACCTTGCACTTTCGCCTTCAGAGCCGAAAGCAAACTATCGTCGGCAGCGATCTCCCCTTCGAGACGCGTCGTGGACCAGCGTCTTCCTGGGACCCGTGGATTGGTGCGCGCACTTCACCCCGTAGGATCAACGGCGAATTCGAGTCTTACCAGCTCCGAGGGCTGGGTCGTCTACCGCTTGGAGCAGCAGCCACACCTGCAGCCGCCACCCCTTCTCGTATTGGAGCAGTCTTCGCTCCATTAGTGGCAGCAACATTAGTGGCCGCAGTTAGTCGGACTGTAGTCTCCAGGCGTACTGTGGTAGTGCAGCTCTTCCTGTCTGGTCACGTTTGCTGATCCGGACGCCGTGACCTCAAGGAGTGACGCCACCTACTAGCCTCATTCTCTCCCGTTGCTTGGTGTTTACCACCGGGAGTAGGTGCCCTCGGCACCTATCCATCGTCCAGCGCACGTGATGAGTGCGCGGACATCTGAGCAGGCGCCCTGCGTATTCGCCTGCTACTACTGTGGTGATGGACGTCATGGTTGGCGTCGCTGTTGGACACGCCCTCCCGGCTGGCATTCACCTTGGTTACAACCTCGTCAAACCTGCGTCCTCCACAGCATACGGATCTGCCGGCGTTGGTAGATCCCCTAGCTGGACCTCTGGCGAGCATATTCGCTGAGATCCACGGCCTCCGGCAGACGGTGCAGCGGCTCTGTGACCTTGTCGTCACTGAGCATGCTTCTGCTCCTCGTTCGTCAACGGCCTCTTCGATCACATCTCCTCCATCCTCTCCTCCTTCCTCATCCGATGGTGAACCTTCAGCCCCATCTACCAGCGAGTCTCAGGCTGCCACCATCCTTTCGATCCTCCACTCTGTTGCGACCACGACGCCACCTCGTGATGACATGTCTTCATGCTGTCGTTCCAGTCGAGTGGCCCCGCGACGTCGGCGTCAGCGCTCCGCACGCCATGCTCGCGCCGGTTTTGATACATCCTCCACCTCCTCGGCTTCCATTGCTGTACCTGTCGAGGGGGAGTGTGGTCATCAGACAGTGCCTATGCCCATAGCGACAGTAGCCGCACCCCCGCCAGCCCGCCGTGCCTTAGCGTTAGCCGAGGCAGATGCAGATGACAGGGTGGCAGTACATGACGTGGAGTCTGATCCCGCCATGGAGGTCATGGTGCAGACTTGCGTATCATCGAGCTCGACTTCCACGTCTGGGCTGGATCCAGATCTTCTACAGCAGCAGGTTGCGTCAGGAGGAGTGCGGGCCCGGAGTCCCTCGGCGGTGCCACTCGCGGCTCCTACCAGTGGTGGCTCGGCGGTGGCCCATGGGTCCCGTACGGATCAGGATGCCTCTTGCGGACTTTTGTGCAGCAGGCTCATACGAGCCCGACGGAGGTTCCACTGCAAGAGATATGCGTGTCATCAAGATCGACATCCACGCTGAAACAGGAGCCGGACGTTCTTCAGCAGCAGGTTACCTCAGGAGGAGTGCAGGCACGGCGTCCCTGGACGGTGCCACTCGCGGCTCCGTCCGGTGGAGGCCCAGGACTTTTGGGGGAGAGTGTGCAGACGACTCACACGAGTCCAGCGGATGTTGGAGTACTTGGGACTTGCATGTCATCGAGGTCGACATCTACGCTGGGGCAGCAGCTAGAAATTTTGCAGCAGCACGTTGCATCACGAGGAGGACAGGTCTCACGTGCCTTGGTGATGCCACTCGCGACTCTGATCAATAGCGACCTGGCGGCAGCAGAGGAGTATTGTGCGGATCGGGATGTCCCATACAGATTTCTGGGGGCGTTGGCGCACGAGACTCATACTAGCCCGACAGCGGTCGCTGTACATGAGCAGAGTCGACCGGCTGGTCTGTTAGAGGTTGAGGCGTTCTTGAGAGCAGCAGTTCTCAGAGATGTCACCGGGACATATGCTGCAGCATACACAGCATGCTCCACCGCCTCATCTGCACTACCTGAGGACCAGCTTCAGCGTGAGGAGTCGTCCATGTTCCCACAGTCTTCAGGTTCCCGTACCCACGACGGAGCAGCGACATACATGACGGAGTCAGATGATGGTCCTTACTCTATCATCGAGCAGGTGGTAGCAACCAGCGTTCCCGGCGAGACAGTGCGCGAGCGCCAGCTGTGCTTATTGGTCGCCTTGACAGACATTGCTGAGCCGGAGCCCTGTACACCTGTGTCTATTATGGCGGCAGTCGAGGACACCGGAGCAGATCCATACATGCAGATGGAGTCACCTCGTCAGCAAGAGCTGAGTTCTGCCCCCTCAATTTCACCTCTTGGTGACGCTACCGATCACATCGACACCGAGAGTGGCAGTACCTACACGGACGACGCTTCCACATGCTCTACGGACTCTGACGACTCCTTCTCCTTCTCTCTTGGCATGCAACCGCTCACTCCTCGCATGACAGACACGAGCTGTGATGTGGATGCGACACCTACAGCTGCATCCGATGTTCCAACGTCTCAGCACATTGCGACCTTGGTTGACCCCCAGGAGGATGCAGCGGCACCTGTTCCATCATCTTCAGCAACAGAGATGCAGATGACGCTGTACTCACGAGCCGTACAGTCTGCATGTGCAGCATCCAGTGAGGCAGAGTTTATTCTACACCAGGTCGACATGGGCCACCTTGACATGTCTGAGGCAGATTATGCTGGTCTGTAGGAGCGTGTATTCATGCTACAGCGGGAGATGGTGGCAGCGCGTGAGCGATTCTCAGAGGAGGGCAGCATCACTGGTACTGGCAGGAGCCTTCCGGCAGCAGCAGTGATGCTGAGCGTGCCTTCGGCTTCCGCCATCCCGGCTCCTGTCGACCCCATCATCGCTCCTCCTTCTTCTGCTGCCGTCACGCACCTTCATCCACCCGACTCACCTGCCCCATCTTCATCTTCATCCACGAGTGGTGATCCGGTTCATCGCTCCAGCTCTCCTCTTCTGATAGTACACCCTTGTGTCTCAGGGTGTCCTATCCCGTATTGGAGGCCAGCTCCGCCACTTCATCCACGCACGCGTGCTGC
>SZWC01002812.1:64136-104177 GCA_023375785.1 Penium margaritaceum | reverse complement strand
GAGAAGATCTACATGGTGCAACCCCAACGCTTCACAGATGGCACAAACAAGGTCTAGCGACTGCGTAAGGCACTGTATGGGCTCAAGCAGTCACCACGCTACCTGAACTTGGAGATCTCTTCTACCCTAGAGAAGGGCGGCTATCACCATAGCTCAGTCGATCCAGCACTCTTTTTGAGTGCCCCCTCGCAGCCCCTCGCGGCCGTCCTGGTCTACATGGATGACCTCCTCATCGCGTCGCCTAGCCTGGCGGTCGTGCAGTCAGCGAAGACTCTCTTGTAGTCTGTCTACAAGATGAAGGATTTGGGTCCAGCCCGCGTGTTTCTTGGTATGGAGTTAGAGCGAGACCGCCAGCACAGGACTATTCACATACACCAGGCTGCGTACGTCCGCAGTCTGGGGGAGCGCTTCTCTTCCCTGCTCACTGACATCCCCACAGCGTCCACACCGATGAGTCCAGCTGGCCAACGCCTGCTGAAGTCACTTGACCTAACTCAGCTGGGGGACACTGTCGATGTCACCGATTACCTCAGCGTGATTGGTTCCCTGATGTACCTTGCCACTACCACCCGAGCGGACGTGGCCTTCTCGGTCAACTTGCTGGCTAAGTTCTCCCAGCATCCTTGTCAGAAGCACCTCGAGGCTGCATTTCGCGTCGTCCGCTACACACTGTCCACTGCGCGTGTCGGCCTACGCTACAGGTCACAGCCCTCTGTTGTCGTTGATGGGTATACCTACAGTGACTGGGCTCATGATGCAGATGCAGGTAGCCGTACAAGCTACATTTTCCTTGTGGGTGGAACTGCTATCTCATGGAAGAGTGGCAAACAGGGATGTGTGGCGCGCAGCTCGAGTGAGGTTGAGTATGTTGCACTCCGCGCAGGTACGTGTGAGAGAGTTTAGCTTTCCCGCTTGCTGCAGCAGCGTCGTGTGCCCATTCGTTGCATCACCCTGCGCTGCGACAATCAGAGCACTAAGGCACTCGCTGAGCATGATGGCATGCATCATTCATGCACCAAGCACATCAACATTGAGCATCACTTTGTGCGCGAGCGCATTGCTGCAGGAGAGGTCCAGGTTGTCTGGGTCGACACGCGTCAGCAGCGTGCAGATTTTCTCACCAAAGTTCTTAGCAGTGGAAAGTTCAAGGCTGTTGTGCATGCAGTTGGCATGTTGCGAGCTCGTGACCCTTCTGGCTGATGTAACAACTTCGTTTCTGTTATCGTGAGTTCTCGTGTGGTGTGTGAGTTGTTCGTCTGTGGGTCATGGGTGAGTGTTGGTTGTGACACACACGCAAGTGACCTCTTGTCTTCGCTCACTCACACACACGTTCACTGCAGGTGAATAAGCATCTTTGAAGCTGTGGTCCAACCAGTGCTGGCACTTCAGCCGGATGCAAGACAAACGCGACCTCAGCCATGCTCAAGCACTACCATGGAGACACCTTGCAGCATTTTGGTTATGAGCCACAGGATGGCCGAAACATGAGAGATTACTTGAGAGCTGCATGCACCACATATGCTCGTGGTCAATGTGGATTTTGGTTTCTTGTGCTTTTCATGCCGTGCTGTTCATGTAGGTCTTGCCCGGGTTGCTGATCCTATGGGGCCACACGCTTATTCGCTCTGAGGTGTGAGAAACCACGGCAGCTTTTCAGTTGACCGGTCTGGTTCCACCCCGGGGTGGCATGCTTGCTTGCTTGCTGCCTTGTTTGCTTGCTTAGCAACCTAAGCTACCTACAGTGCGCATCCCCTTGCTGCTGTCATTCAACCAAGGTCAATTTCATGTCATCACCAAATCTGAACAATTCAACAGCAACGCGTGCTCGGTCAAATTCCAGATTGAGAAGAACAGCATATAAAGAACTGAAGTACAAAGTGATTTTAGCAATACACATCGATAGGGTACCACTTCATTGGGCAGATACCCAGAAGACATTACCTTCCACCAGAGTACAGTCAGCTGGCATTGGTTGCTTCTGCCAGTCTTTCCCTCCATCACACAAAACCCAAGAGCCAGCCAGCAGTCCTAGCTATGCATGCTGAAACTGCACCCACCATGATCCAGCACATAATCTCAAAGAATCTTAGCGTCAGAAGGCGCTCCTGCACCACCTTCCGCCGTCTGTACTGCCATCCTCTCGAAGTGCTCGCCAACACATCTGCTCGGCCACCGCCCTGCCGTAACGCCACCATTGACGTCTTGTCGCATGAACGTGGCAGGTCGGAGAGAGCGGATGGTGCAGATGACACCTTCGTCACCTTCCTTGCGTCTGAGGGGTCTGCCTGCCCAAAACTGACCCCATGTGTCTCCGTACCTGCTCTTCTTCTGCTGGGGCCAAATGCTCCAGAGGAAATCTCAGCTGCGAAGGCCGGCTTCGCCGGCATCTTCTCCAACAACCACAACAACCCTCCCATCAACCCCCCTGGCCGCCCCTGCTGTTGCTGGTGGTACTGCTGCTGCAGCCTCAGTCTCCTGACCACTTCTACCCTTGCATCAGTCACCCCACTTACGGAGTTGTCTGCTCTCAGCTGCTCCCAAGCCTTCACCATAATCATGTCATGCTGGTCCTCACATTCTCCTGTGTCTTCAGACCACTGCTGCACAGCTTCTTGCAAGAGGGATGACAGCGCGGCCTTCTCTGCCTGAAGAAGACGCTGGTACTCATTCACTCGCCTGCTCCTTGCTGCCATCTCGGCAATCGGCATTGCCCTGGCACAAGAGGACAGAGCTGGCATGGCTGTCACTGCTCCAGCTTCTGCGCCTATGGCTGAGGTGGCGCCAGCTTCTGCTGCTGTGTGTGGGGCGGAGGCAGAGGTTGGAGCAGGTGCTGCAGGTACCGTTGAGCAACTGAAAACAACGGCCTTGTCTATTGTCCTGTCATCGGAAGATGTTTGCTCTTCACGAAGTGAAATGTCGGCGAATAATGTCTGCACTACTGCAGGCTGTTGCTGCTGCTGCTGCTGCTGTTGCTGTGCAGAGACGGAATCATCTAATGCGAAGTGTGCCATGCTGTCTGGCACAGACTGTCCGACTGGACTACCCTCCGCAGTTGTCGTCATAATCTGGTGCTCGTGTGAGCGAGCCCCAATGGGTGAAGCAGCAAATGCCACTTCCATAGGAAGCAATGTACCCCCTGCCCCTGCTGCTGATCCTGAAGCTGCTGCTGCTGCTGCTGCTGCTGCTGCTGCCAGCCGCATGTGCTGCTGCTGCTGCTGCACATGCCGCTGCTGATGCAGCTGCACTACGGCCACTGACGCCCTGTGAGATGAAGCCTCCACTGCCTGAGCATGAGGCGGCCCTGTGTGCACCATTGCACCGGGCACAGGCACAGGCACAGCGTCACCAGCATGCACAGCATGCACAGCTTGGTCAGATCCATCAAACTCATTTCCAAAGCCAGAGTCAGTGGCAACCACGTCAGCGTGCTGCAGCAAGGCACTGCTGCTGACATGGGCACGAGTGCTCATCTCATGGTCCACATCCTCAGACTGCTCCACAACCCTACCACCGGCAACAGCGCCAGCTGCAACAGCGCCTGCCATTCTGCCATGACCTGCCACATGGGAATCCATGCCCGACCGCACCTCCACGCCAACCTCTGACAGAGTGTTTGCATGGGAGGCTGCCACGTCACGCCCCCGCGTCACGACCACTGCACCAGCAGCAGCTCCAACAACCACTGTCGCATGTGTCGCCTCAGTCCTGCTTCCAGCTCCTCTTGTGGAATCGTCCTGTGAGGGTAGGCTGGGTAGTTCTGCACCCGCGCTTGCATGGACTGCAAAAGCAACAGCGAAGGAGGACAAGGGTGTAGAAGAGTGAATGGTCCAGGAACACAAAGAAATCTTTCGACCCGACAAAACGAGAGGAGAGGTACAGGACTAGAGCCCAAAAAGAGCAAGAACTGGACCAACTGCCAATGTTAAGCCCCCACAACCCAGCAGCCAGCGAAGAACGAGAAATGAGGAAGAGGTGAGGCTTACCACGACCGTGAGAAGACACAGCTACTGGCCCTTGCGCTTCTATAGCTGGTGGTGAGGCTGCCATATCTGACCACTGTGGGGATGAAGCTCCCAAGTCCTCCACCTAGAGAGACAAGAACAAGAAAGCGGAAGAAGGCACAAGTTGGAGAGGAAGCAGACAGAAGAGGAAGACACTATCTGAGAAGGACGCAGATACCAGGCTTCATCACAAGTCAAACCCCCTATGAAAACCAGGATCAGATCAGACCCACCAAAAACCTTTCTATTTCTTTGAAGACAGACACAGACAACCGATAAAACCTACAGAGCAAGACCTGCGGACGACATTCAGAGAACATCGGCAAGCAGAACGCACGCTCCGCTGTGTCTCAGAAAAAGCAAGGAAGCCATTCAGCCCACCTGGTCCTCGTCGTCGCTCAGTGTGTAGAATTCCTCGCTTGCTGCTGGCAGGATGGCGTCATCGTCAGAGTTCAGGGGCCCACGCACGACCTGCATCCTCACTCGTCTCCCTGCCAGCTGCCGGTTTCGTCCTCCTCCTGCACCGCCCAGATGTGTACCGGGAGATGCATGGCCTGATACCCTCGCTCCTCGCGGCCTGATCTGAATACCTAAAGCCGCCTCCTCTCCTCCGGCGCCATCAGGCAGCCCAAGCGGTAGTCTGGGCCGCTGCTGCTGTTGCGGGTGCTGCTCGTGCACCCGACTCTGCCTCTCCTGCGCTCGCATCACCAGCTGCCGAAGGTCGCTCTCCAAGTTCCTCCTCTGGCCCGTGCCAGAGGTAGCAGACGCACTGCGCTCCAACTCTCCGACCAATCCACTGCCATGCCCGCTTCCTCTACTACTTCCTCTACCCGAAACCTCACCCCGTGGGGTCTGGTTCAGGTCCTCTACAACACCTTCGGCCTCTCCAGAACCCTCATCAGCGTCCTCATCCAGATCCAGACCAGTGGCATCCAGAGCATGAGCTGGAGGCAGGACACCAACGCCAAACGGTGCGGCAGGCACAGGAGCGAACGGCTCTAGATTGTGCCCTGGAGCCATGTGCTCCAGGTCGTACCCGTGATCTTGCAGTACGCCCTCCCACGCCTCGGCAAGCCGGCTTAGCTCCTCAAACTCGCCTAGATCCATCATGTCCGTGAACCCGACGCCTGCTCCTGCGCTTTCTTCCGCTGCAATGCTGACGCCTGCGCCAGCAAGAGTAGCAGCGAAGTCCGCAGCCACAGGTCTGAGAGGGCCGCGCTCGCCAGAGAAGCTGCTGGGGTGGTTGCGGGGGACCACAGTATAAGCTGCTGCCGTCGACTGGGGCGCCACCTGGAGATGTTGGTTCTGGAAGTGGTCCGCCAGCGGCAGGGCGTGCGGCTGTTCCTGATGGTGCTGCTGTTCATGCCCAGCCTCAGAGAGACCATGCCCATCAAAAGTCGCGAAGTCTTCAGAGATCACGTCGATGGGTTCCACGGCCTCATCAACTGCTGCTGCTGCGCCCGCGTCCATTTCAGAGCCGCTTTCGTGCCAGTCCTGACCCACGCCCCCTTCAGCCTCCCACGAGTTGAGGAGGTGTTCGAACCCACCCGCCCCTTCCGCCGCCAGGAGGTCGTCGAAGAGCACACTCTCCACCTCGGCAAGTGGCATGGATGCCTCCGCAGGATACCCCGCGTCCCAAGCGCCAGCGGCGTGAGGCCCCTCCGCATCATTCACGGTGGCCATGTCTGAAGGGCCCTCCGAGTAGGAGACCGACTCCACGAGCTCGCTCTTCACTGCGCCTCCTGCAAAGGAGTCCTCCATGACGGCCGAACAGTCCTGCCTGGAGTGTGCCCCAGGGGTGGCCACGGGAATAGAGAAAGTGGATGATGGAACCGTTTTCGTCTCAGGCGGGTCTGGTGGGTCTGGAGCGTCCGCCCATCTCGAACCCCCTTGCAGATTTACATAACCGTCGATGGCAAAGTCGTCCATACCCGCTACTGTTGCTGTTGAAGCGGCCTGCGGGTCAATATCTTGGCCGGCAGCTGCGCCAAAAGCTGAGCCGACATCGCCTGGAGCTACGGCAGGCGAGCCACCAGCTGCGGCAAGCGGTGCGCCTGGCAGGCTGCCGCTTGTGGGGGAGGGCGGGTCCTCCAAGCCCTTATTGAACACCCTGCAGAGCACGTAGTCCCCGTGGTGTGGCGGCTGCTTCTGCGCACCTTCCGCCTCCATGCGGTACTCGTGCATCACCCACTCCGTCCGCTGTCCGCGGGGCGCGCGGCCTTCGTAGAACACGAGGGTCTTCTTCATGCCTATTTGCTTGCCGGTGCCGTGGGCGGCGCGAACCACCTTGTCCTTGCCCGTGGCCTTCCAATAGCCCTTCAAGGTGGCCCGGTTGGCGCGGGAGCCATTCGGATACTTCTTGTCGCGCGCACAGAAGAAGTACCATTCTCCGCGCTCCAGGCAGGACTTGCTTGGGAGGTCCCATGGCTCACACTTGAGCAAATCAACTTCTACTATCACGTCGTCAACGCCATCTTCGTAGTCATCGTCGTCGTCCTCTGGTTTCCGTCGCTTCTGCTGCTGCTGCTCAAGCTTGCGCCTGAGGTAGTAGCCAACCAGCTCGTCGTCAGTTGGGTGAAAGCGGAAACCAGGGGGCAATCTGAAACGCGCCATTGTTTACCGCTCACTTCAGCACGCAAACTTAGTTTCCGCCGGGGTCGGCTTCGAGAACGACTCCGAACCCGGTGTGCCGGATGTCACAGGTAGTGTACTGGAAGGTGGAGATAGCGTGGGGCCTAAGCAAGACACTATTTAACTAAAGAGCCAAAAAATGAACCACACAAGTGAAGGTGCGACGGACTTTGTTGCGGCAGTGCTCAGTCAAACCCCACACGACCCTCGCACGGAGGCACTGGAGTTGCGCGGAGTCAGCGAGAGACGATGACGCTGAGGGAACTTCCTGCAAGTCAACGACGATCGCAAGGTGGTATCGGCGGTCATCCCTCGACCGGGGAACGGGGAGTCACGTGACCACACGGGAGTCGGCGGTACTGGGTGGAACGGAGAAGAGAGGAAATCTGCAGACTCGTACACGGCGGCGATGGAATGTTTCCGACCCATCGACGGCCTACAGTGGTTGCTTGCGCGACGATACTACCGCCGTGCTGGTCTCCGGCGAGGAGCATGACGAGCACCCGTTGACGTTACCATCATGTGCGTGATGCCTCGCCATCGACGTCGACTGATTCCACCACAAGTCTAACATAACATGGGGGATGCGGTCGACGTGTGCAGGAGAGGCCAAGGGCATGCCGCGAAGTCGATAGCATGACGGTTCACGCTCCCGTCGACCTGCCAAGTGAACGTCATCGGAAGTGGAAGGAAACCTCGCCGCTGTTGCAGCAGCGCTCCTCATCCCCGGGCTGCAGCATCAACCCCTACTCCAGCTTCGCGATTTCAGTGTTCGACGGCGGCGAAACTCGTTCTGCGATGGTCATAGCTCACCATTGTCTCGACGATGGCCAGCCAGACCACAGGCGACATGGACGACTCTCTCAGACAGGCCGGCCAGACGGGTCTCCATGTGCGGGCCATCATCTGCCGCTCACTTGTCCGGATGGCCATCAGTGATCGAATGAAGTTCGACTTCTGTGGGTTCATCCTGACCATTGAGAACGGGTGTGATAAGAGTACGGCCCCGGACGATGGCGAGGATCGACCAGTCGGCATGGTTGCGTGCTGCGCAAGTACAGGTCACCAAATACTGGAGAGGTGAACTGACATTGATCTCAGTATTCAATTGCCTCTCGTCTTAACGGAATGAGATATGCTGGTCTACATCAGCACATAAACAACCTGAGGTTGAGTCCACGCCGCAAGGGATATTCTCATGAAACAAACGAATGGAGGCTGCGTTGATTCAAATCAAAAATGGGATAAATTTGTAATTCACGTCCTTTTTCTTTGGTAAGTCAGTTGCAAAGGCCAACCGAACGAAGAAAAAATAAAAGGAAAAAGGAAAAACATTGGTTGCAAAGGAGCTACCAAAAAACATGTTCCTTTTACCCTGATTGAATAAAATTCAACATTACATCGAAAATATTTATTCTTTAAGGTAATATGGGAGGTTGTCTATGAGTTCTACCATGGAGGAGGAGGATGGGTTTGCCCATCGTTCCACTACACTTCATATGGAACAGTCTGGAACGAATGATTTCCCCTGCCATGCTAAATGATATTGGTTGGATGGGGTTCATGATAAGATCAACATGGTCTAAATGGAGGTCTACAACAAGTTATGATGGAGACATTGAAGCCATTCCAACCCTCAAAATCCTCGACAAAGGAGGAAGCCATGTTCAACAAATTGAAGCATGATGACAGAAACAGGCATGACCCGCGTTTGGGTGTGGTTCATGAATTGTGTGAGATGTACAACGGAGATGGATCGGAAAGGGATGTCTGCTAAAAGAGGGTGAGAGGATCTTTTACTCAAAGAAGGCTACTAAAAGGGTTTTTTGGGGTGTTCACACCCGAAGAAGATGCGTAGAAGCTTCCTAGCGACACAGCCGCCAACTAGGCGTCAGTGCCTGGTCAGACGGTGACAACAGTCACAAGTCGTGCACAAAACGACAAGGGTCAGGCTAGGAGACACAACGTAAAGTGTCAGAATGCTTCAATAGCATTTGCAAAGAGAAATGACAAATGACAGGTGTTGTGATTTGTGACGTTCTTGTACAGTCTACTGTGACCACTCGGCCGTGTCCATACTCGTGCAGATCCCTGAGGCGGGCCCTGGTGACACCGGTGCGACGACTGGTGGCGGACTAACATCTTGGAGCTGGCCGACTACCGTTCAAGAGCCCCGGACACTATCGGGACTTCCTGCTGTTTTTTCTACAGCTTGCAGGAGTTCTTCGACGGACTGGCCATAAGCCCGATTTGCATGTTTTTGCATTGCGTGTTCATTGTCTGAATATGGATGCATGTGTGTGACCAGTCTTACCGTTCGTCTTGTGATCCTGCACGTCTAGGTTCAGACGGCGTAGCATTCTGACATGTGTGCGTAGAGTTATGGCCAAAACAGTGGTTTTGGGCCGGTTTTTAGGATAGCTCTTGGACCGCCGCGTGCGACACCCGCTGCGCGCCGCGACAGGTATTTATGCCATAGACCTGTCATTTGTCATCTCTCTCTGCAAATGCTATTGAAGCATTCAGACACTTTGCCTTGTGTCCCCTAGCCAAACTCTTGCCGTTGCGTGCACGGCTTGTGACTGTCCTCACCGTCCGATCAGGTAGAGACGCCTAGTCAACGGGAGTGTTGCTAGGAAGCTTCCTTGCATCTTCTCTTGGTATCAGAGCAGTGAGACAGTTCTCACTGAGCTGCGCAGCAGAGACGCAACAAAGCAGAAGCAGTGAGAGTCACCGTTGTAGCAGATCCACTGGGGCCTATCAGAGACATCCGGGCGCCGTCCACGCAGCCCACACCCATCACGTGAGACCGTGCAGCGGGGTTGCCACCGTGCCAGCAGCAGCACAGCAGCAGAGCAGTAGTAGCAACAGCGGCAGTAACAATGCCGTAGCATCAACTACAGCAGCGAGTGCATCCGCCGTCCGCAGCCGCAACCGCGGTCGTGGCAACAGCAGCGCAGCGGCAGCAGCGGCGACAGCAGCAGCACAGCAGCAGCGGCGGCTACAGCAGCGCAGCAGCAGCAGCGGCAGCTGCGGCGGCAGCAGCAGAGCAGCAGCAGCAGCTTCAGCAACAGCAGCACAGCAACGGCAGCAGCAGCAACCCGCGACGGCGGCAGCGAGCATCAGCCATAGCGCGCAGCAGCAACAACGGCATCGTGCAGTCGCTGCTGCCGCTGCTCAGCACATAGCCACACAGCTGCTGCTGCAGCTGAAAGCACAGCTGCAGCAACTGATGAGCGGAAGCTGTTGTGGACCTTCCATGCAGCTTCCGCGTAGTCACCGCAGAGCGGCTGCACGCTCGCGCAGAACCGTAAGAGAAATCCCAAAACGAAAGGAGGGAATCGAGCTGATGTCAGCAATTTTGCTTGCTGACGTCATCAGGTCGTGCTGACGTCAGCAACCACCTGCTGACGTCTGCACCATACTTAGCCTTTTTTTTGGCCGGACAGTCAAAAGTTGCCAGCGTCTCAACTGCTCGAGAAACGCTGACGTTTTTTAAATCCGACAAACCTGACCTGTCAACTCATTATGAGATGTGACATGAACTCGTCTGACAATAAGGGGGAGGGGACAGGTTATCCCTCCTCCTCTTCTTCTGAAGTCCTGAGCCCACGCTTGCAGGCCATTGAGGACCTACGGAGCCAGTAGGATGAGATGCGTCGCCTACAGCGGGAGCACACTGATGCCATCTGCATGTTGACTGAGATTCTGCGTGTTCAGTCCACGGTCCCACGGCAGGTTTCCGAGGGAGCTGCCGGCGTTGCGGTCTCTACACAGCAGTCGGCTCAGGCACCCGTGACAGGAGGTAGATCTGACCTACCACCTCCTGACCTCCTTGATGATGATCCATTTATGCCAGGCATCACAGGCTACTCCCCAGATCATGAGATTCGAGTTCTTCAAGAGCGCCTCCGTCAGCTGCAGACGGGCACCAGATCTCCTCGGTTTCCTCCGATACGATCATCACCCGACTATCCCGGTGACTATCCCCTTCCAGGAGTCTTCCCCATTTCTTGTCCTCCTCAGCCTGCGGTTGCTCTCCCCACGGAGCGGCAACCCAAGGACTTTGAGACACCACCTCCACGGTACATTAGTGAGGACGGCTTCGACTGCTAGGAGATCCTCTTTCAGGTTTGGGCTACTTCAGAGGGAGTGTGGCCCTACTACCACAGCCCGTATCAGCCTACTCACCCAGCACATGTGCTGACAGCAGCCAAGGCGATGCGCAGACTCCTCTATGCCATGCCACGCGAGACCGTCGTCGATTTCCGCCCCTTCCTTGGCGAGGCCGGCACAGGCACCGGTGCCGAACCACGCGAAGGTTGGGATCTGGCTTTATCCCTGCTGGCCGTAGAGACGCACGCCACTCGTGCAGCACACATTCGTGCCTTCCACTCTCTCCGTCAGGGGCCTGTAGAGCATGTAGCCAATTACTAGCGACGCACCATGCGCATCTACACGCGCCTTGGCACCTCAGGAGGCACACAGCTGTGGGCGCTCCGTACGATGATGCTCGGAGTTCGCCTTGAGTACACTGACATCTTCACACGGTACAGCGACGCTGTCCTCGAGCCCTTTTCAGCCACTCTGCAGCTTCTCCCCTGGGCGCATCAACTCTTCCTCCAAGTGACTTCAGCCTGCGAGGCAGCCGTGGCCCATCAGGAGACTTCTCTTGCTGCAGCAGTCGTCGCATTACCATCTTCCCTCGTGCAGTCTCCTTCTTTATCCTCCAATCCTCATCTTCCTCCTCCTCTTCGGTCCCGCCCTAATCTTCCTCCTCTTGATGGGCGGGGCCGAAGAGAAGCTTGGGTGGGTTTGGGTGGGTTCATGAATTGTGTGAGATGTACAACGGAGATGGATCGGAAAGGGATGTCTGCTAAAAGAGGGCAAGAGGATTTTTCTCCGCTAAAAGAACACGGTTCTGCCCATCTCTCCCTCCAGATGAGGTGAAAGAGTGCGGCACGAAGAATTGACCAGACTGAACGAAATGTTTTGGGGTTAAGGGGTCCGATAAGCATCTCTAAGGTGGAGGGGGTAGTATCAGGGAATAGGGATGTGAAAATGGTGCGTAGTCTGGATGTAACTGGTTGAAGACGAGGACATAGGAGGAAGCAGTGTTCAATTGTTTCTTCTTTTGAGCAATACGGGCATTCGTTTGATCCGTTTCGAGAAAAGCGGGTGCGTCTTGCAACGGGTATAGATCGGAAAAGGATTTTTGTCTGTACATCCTTAGCTCGAAGATCTAGTGGGAGGAAGTTGTGTTTGGCGCGGAGTGACCTCCAGTCAAGGAGTGCATTAGGGAATTTTTCTTTCCAGTTGCCCTCGTATGGTGGACAGAAGTTGTGTCGAGCAAGGAGACGGTGGTATATCTTTGTTAGGGAGGGGAGGGATGAGGCGAATCGATACGCCGGGATGTCAGGTCTAGCAGGAAGACCAATCATTGAGGTGTTGTCTGACACAATTACCGGGGTGAGTTGTTTCCCCCGTATGTGCGACGTGCGTGCCCAAGGGTGGGAGCTGAGTGCCAGGGAAACAGGATCTACCGCCATGGGTAATGCTGAGTCGACGGAGGGTTGTGGGAAATGGAATGTAATCTTTATAGGGAGGCCAATGAGGTCTTGTATGGTGAAGTGTTGGGTTTGCTTGTGAGCAGATAAGAGGGAGGGGCCTTCCGAGATTACTCGTCGCCAGGAAAGTGGGAGCGAGTCTCATATTTCGTTCAGGATGCTAGTTTGGACACGTGACCCAGGACGGGGGGGATGGGAAAGGACATCCGCTGGCGTAACATTACAAGTGAGGAGCCAGCGTTCTCGTTGTAGTAGCCCAAAAGGTTGATCATTCTCTTTAAGGATAAAGCGGTTGAAGGCAACATATTACCTCATCAGTTCCTCAAAGAGGTTGCGTGGAGGTTGAATATCTGGTTCAGAGAGGAGGAATGACTTGAAGGCGCTTTTCCACTTTGGGTGAATTGATGGGAGTTTGAGTCGTAGGATAGATGGGTGGGAAAGGAAGAAGTGTCCACGCTTGGGGAAGTCTGGCGAGAAGAGCAGAGTGTGCTTCCATTGTGCTTCTCCGGGCTGGAGAAACGAGTACATCCATTTGGCTGATTGGGCTTCGGCGACGACAGTGGGCCATTTGATTTGACACCTAGGCCGCCCTTAGATGGAGGGCTAGCTGCTGTTGCTATAGAGTAAAGACGGAGACCTTTCCCTAGTCCCACATGTTCATTGTTTGAGGACAGGAATTGGAGGAGGAGGGAATTAATCTGCTGGAGGTGGTGTTGAGGCGGGGGACAGATGTAGCTGTAACATAGGAATTTCGAGTTCAGGTAGGCATTTATTGTGACGACTTTGGTCTGAATTGGGGCTCTGAATTTCTTCCAGAGGAGTGTGGATGCCTCAAGTCGCCGTACTATAGGGTTCCATGTTTCCTGCGGTTCAAGGTGCGTGGAGAACATATGTCCTAGAATTCGTGTTGGGTTCGAGGGAAGTGTAAAGGGTGAGTATTGCGGCCGTGGGGTGTGTGGCCCCACAGGGATTATATGGGTTTTTCGGTAATCGACACGGAGTCCAGTGTAGTGTGCTACTGTTCTGAGACATCTTGACGCAATTTGGATTTCCTCTGTGGAGGACAATATTAATGTTGTGCCATCGGCATAGCCGATAAAGGATTTCTTGAGGTGTGGGGCAATTTGGATTCCACGTAGGTTATGACGGAGAAGGTCTGCAATGGGTTCCATGGCGCAGATAAAGAGTAAGGGGGCTAGTGGGCAGCCTTGTCGTACCCCAGAGAGGAGAGGGATCTCATCTGTGAGGTGGCCATTAATGAGAAAACGTGTCGGCGTGTGGTGATGTAAGAGTTTTACCCATTGGATGATGTAGGACGGGAGGCCTAAATGGGTAAGGGCTGCATATAGGTAGTCTCAGTTGAGGGAGTCATATGCCTTCTCAAAGTCCGCGGCCAAAAGGTAAAGTGGTGACGAGGTTCGAGTGGCCCAGTGGTGGAGATCGCGGAGTTGGGTGAGAGCGTGTTGGATGTTTCTCTCGGGGACAAAGCCAGTCTGATCTTCATGGATGATGTAAGGTAGAGCTTTTGCAAGACGTGTGGCAAGCAGTTTGGCTAAAATCTTGTATTCAACTGTTAAAAGGGAAATGGGTCTGTATGTTGCGATGTCATATGGATCGCCACCCTTGTGGATAAGAGTAGTAATCGAAGACGCAAAGCTTGGGATTTGTGAGGGATCTTGAAGGAGTTCATTGTAGAATTGAAGGAGTTGGGAGGCGATGTGTGGGATGAATTGTTTGTAGAATTCACCAGGAAGGCCATCTGGGCCTTGTGTCTTGTGGAGCGGTTGGCTAAGTGCGGCCTCCACGACTTCGCTTTGGGTAATCGGGGAAGAGAGGTGGGTGGTTATGTGGGGTGGGAGACGCTTCCGATACGATGGGGTTAGGATGGCATCAAACGTCTGTATCTCGTCTGGCCTACGGTAGATACGACGGAAGAAGTTTTGTGTGATGCGGGAGAGATCATTAGGATCCATCTGAGTCACGTAGTGCAATGATGTGTGAGAAGGTCTAGGAGGGGAGGTCTTGTGTGTAAGGAGAGATGAGGCTCGGTTTCCCTGTGTGTTCCACTTGAGGGTTGCCTTTTCTTTATGGGAGAGGAGGCGAGCCGCATAGTATCTGTGTAACTGTTGTTGGAGCGTGTGAATACGGGCATGAAGCGTTGGGGTGGGGTTAGACGAATAAGAGTGTTGGGTTAAGGAAAGCTGATACTCGAGGTATTGAAGGGTTTTCCGTTTTCGTTCAGCTTCGTGGTGGCTGAATTATTTCAGTTGATTTGTGAGGACATGCTTGGTTAGCAACCAGTGGTCCTGTATGAGGGTAGGTAGAACATTCCGGGCAAAGGGTCTTTTGAGTAGAGATGTGTTCAGCTTCCAAAAGGATGATCCTTGCTTGTGTTGTGGTGTGGGTTGGAGAGTGAGGAGGTTAGCGTGTGTGTGATCCGAAAGTTGTGGAGTTAGGGGGAGGTGTGAGATGCTACGAACAGGGGTGGCGATGTTAGGATGGTGGTATATACGGTCCAGCCTGGAAGAGGAATTGGAAGCTTGGTGTCGGTAAGTGAACTGGAGGGAGAGGGGGTGGAAAAGGTAGAAGGTATCAATAAGACTGATACTCGAGATGAGAGCGGATAAAATGTCGGAGTCGGGGTCGCGGGCAGGAGGTAGCCTATCCACTGGTCGGGTTACACTGTTGAAATCTCCCAATAGAAGGAGAGGAGGGGATCTTCGTATAGAGTCGTGGAGTGTATTCCAGAAGGTGGGGCACTCGGCAGGATGTGCGGGGGCATAAACTGCTACGGTGGGGATAGTCTGGGAATGCCATTGGAGAACAAAAGAAAAGGCACGGCCTGGGATGACAACTTTGGGATCGAGTGCTTGGATCGGGTGGCGTGTGGCTACAACAATTCCTGCTGTGTGTGATGATGAGGAGACACAAACTGATAGGTGGTAGTTTGATGAGAGTTGGGAAAAGAGCAAAGCGTCCGGGGTGGTGATGTGTGTCTCGGTGAGAATTGCAACATGGATTTTATGGGCTTGCAAGAATTGGCATAAAATATTCTGTTTATCGCAAGAATTCATTCCGTTGACATTCATGTGGAGTATGTTGAGGCAGTTTCCTGACGTGGAGGACCTTTTGGCTCGCACTTCAAGATCGTTTAGCTTGTGTTTGGCCTGTCGAAGATCTATCGGATATTGAAGTCGGTAGTGAGGGATGGGGGCACCAGAGACTAGTGCCGGTCGGGACCCGTCTGGGATAAGAGGATTGGAGGAAGGAGGGGATTGGGTGCCTGCTATGTTGGGGGAGTAATAGGGGGTACTTCGGGCAAAGTGATTTTTGTTACGCCGTAGAGTAGGATTTTGATGGTTTGTAATTTTGTACAGGAGGGAGGGGTGAAGGAGGTGTTTTTGTAAGGTTGTATTTGTACGAAGAGAGTGCTTCGCCTTTCTCCGTAGGTTTGATGTACTTGGGTACCTACTCAAGCGGGGTTGTGAAGTAGTGTGTGAGGGGAAGGAAGGAAAGAAGGATAAGTGATAGTCGTATGAATAAGGGTGCGGCAAGATAGATGAGGTTGGTGTTGTGTTGAAGTGAGAGGGATGAGAAGAAGGGTTCCACAAGAGATGGGATTGTGAATCAATGGGAAGCAAGGTGATGTATAGAAGTAAACGGGAGAGGTCCAACACGAAAGTAAAGAGGTGCAAGATGGATTTCAGAAAGCATATAGCATAAGCGAGTGATATTATACAGGGATTGGCTAAGGGGTCAGGTGTACGGGAGCAATCTTTGTGTTATAGCCACCGTCTTGTTTTCCGCAAGGGACAGACTGTGACAAAGGGTGGGGTGTATCCCGGAGGGTGTGGAGGAGCGTTGAAGGCCCTTTGTTGACAGGACAACCTGAAATGAAGAGGATGGAGTAAGTAAAAAAAGGGCCGGGTGTAGGGTCGCCTAAAGGAGCAGAAGAGCGGATGGTAATTACCATGACAGCGGTGTAGGGGGGTCATTTGAGGAAGCCAGGGGCAGAGCGCTTTGGGTTGGGTTTGCGCATGTTGCCGGGATGTTGTGATCGGGCTCGAGGGGTAGTGGTCGGAATCGAGGATGACCGTGATGTTTCTGTGTCGGGATTGGATGACAGTGCAGGTGTCCTCACTGCAGAGGAATATCGTGTTTCCATCCATCGTTGGCACATGGTGTTGAGCTCTTGGAAAGATGCTGAAGGTTGGAGGAGTAAGGTGTCGACAGCGTTGGGGGTGGCAAGACCTGTTTTTAAGGCTTCGACATGTGCCTTGGTGCGGATGTGTGCAGCAAGGTCTGCAAGGTTGTTGCCGAAGTGGGGGCCGAATTTGGGCCAGAGGCACGTGTAGTGCTCTCGGTTCGCCGTGACGCCTGTTAGCATCACTCCAATGTCGTCTTCCATGTAGGTCATAAGAGCACACTTCTTGAAGATGCTTCCTGCAAGAAGAAACAATATGATGAGGCGCTTGCCACTGGGTGGAGAAAGATGATAGAGTTCCAGTTGGGACAGACTTACTGTTGGCTTAATGGATGGCAGCCAGAGTGTTGTTCGCCCGGTGGATTTGCTTGTGGGTGTCCATTGCGAAGAAACGATGATGTGCCATTTTATGGTTTAGGCCACACAAGTCACAGTGGAACATGTCAACGTTGAAGAGCGTGCGCGCCTTGTCTGTGTGGCGGAACTTCAGCCCTGCTGGAAAGTTGAGGAGGTCTTCGTCGTCCGTGTGAGGGATTGTAATGCCCCGAATGGTGCCGTTGCGCTTGCCTGTTAGGGGGTCCTCAAATTAGTGGAGGAACATAAGGTCTGCAAGGTATGGCCGGGTCTGGTTGGCATGGATCAAAGTGCAGAGCAGAGAGTGAACGTTCTTCAAATCATACTGTTTTGGTTTGAGCCTCACGGTGACCACTCTCCCTCTGTGTTGGGGAGAGGCCTCGAGATATTCCTCAAAGTCAGGGCATGCAATGCGAGACGCTGTGATAGAGTACTCTTGTTCCTCATGCAAGAATGTGAAGGGGCAAACTGCCATTGCTCGAAGGGTGATGTTCGGACCACTACGTGGGAGGGTAACAAACATGCGGTGATACACTATGCCGCCACGGGGCATAGGTTCAGCATCCTCTGAATGGACCTCAGCAACATGTGTTTCACCAAGCAGGCCTTTCTGGACAAGGAGGTCAATGAAACTCATAACAACAGCATGGGACTTTTCCTTCAATTCTGGAAGGAATGAAAGGGTGAGCATGCGACCAACCGCTGTTTCAATTTCCCTAGCTGCTTCAGGCAGAGCTTCTTCTTCGGACATTTCTAACTGTGCTGCACGTTCTAGCGTTTGTTGGATGGAAAGAATGCGTTGTGGTAGGTCTGGTGCATCCGGCCTTGCACCCAAGGGAGCAGGGGCGAGGACGTTGGCATGGGGAGGTGGGCCCGAGGGAGGGCCACTAGCAGGTGGCGGGGCGGGTGACGACGCATGAGGAGGGGCCAAGGCTTCCGTGTCTGGTGCGGATTGGACCGGCAGAGCCTTGGACGTTGTTGATGGCAGAGCTTGGGTTCCTGTGTATGATGATAAGAAGAAGGGACAAGAGTATAGGACGATTTTTGGGTAAACAGAAAATTTGCGGATAGGGGGGGAGTGAGTCCATCATGGTGGGGAGTAAAAGTTGAGGAGAGACAAGAGGGGGATGGAGTGAGTGACTTCTCCATTGAGGAAATGTTGAGAAATGTAGGGATCGGGTAAAGACAGCTGAGAGCACAATGAAAGGATTGTGCGGTAAGACCATCCTTGAGGGGATGCTAGATGAGATGGGAGGGGATTGGGGGAGGTAGGAGAGAGTAGGTACCTTGCGTATTTGTTGAAGGGGGTTGTGGCACGGAAGTGTGGACCATGGTGTGGGCGATAGTGCTCTTGGAGGATCCATTAGTCTCGTCTTGGGGGCCGTTTGGAGCCGTCAAAGAGAGCGCGGGTGTGCGACTTCCACCTGAATAGGGGTAGGGAGAATGTGGTGAGTTTTGTGATTGGGAGTTGATTAGTCGGGGGAGGGAGGAGGAGTGGTTAAGAAGAGTACCTGCTGGATCTGGGCGGTTTCCAGGTGAGAGAGGGCGTTTTCGGGAGGAGGGGACGTCGACCTCTATCGCGTCGAGTTCGGCGTCCATGAGGAAGCCATCCACAGTTCCGTCAAACAAGGCGTCTGCATTAGATGGTGAAATGGGTGAGAATTTGTTTGTGCACGGCCTAGAAGGCCGACTGCCCAGATCAGCACTAGGTCTGCTGGGCAGATTTAGAAGGGAGGAGTAGAGGGGGTGAAGGGGTGGGTGTGGGAAAGGGAGATAGGAATGGAAGCGCCAAAGGCTACAGACTATTTATGGGTGCATGGGAGGGGTAAAGCGAAAAGGAGGGGGGAGAGAACAAGAACTATCTGGTGGGCGGTCAGTTGGAGAGACATTAATTTGTGAAGGTGAGGGTGAGAGAGACATACAAGGAGATGAACACACCTGCCAAGGCGGCGCCATCAATGATGTCCTGTCCCACTGGTGTGATGGCGGCAGAGGCGGGAACATTGTTGCTGGACGGGGCATGTGAGTCTTGAGGGTTCCTCGCTTGTAGACCACTGTTCTAAAGGGGGTCCATGGTGAGACTCCAGACCAGAAAGGGATATTTGAGAAATTTTGGGAGCAATGCGTGGTGCTGTAAGAAGTCGGGGTACTTGCGGGCGTATGAAGTAATCGGTAGCGCACTGCGAGGGGAGTTGCGACATACCTGAATCGTGGAGTGTCGGAGCGAGCAGGCCACGAGACAGTGACGAATTGGAGTGACAACCGGTTACATGGGAGAGGGTCTGGGGGGCGGTTGGGACCTAACGAGGCCTCGTTCGATGGGCAGGTGAAAAGGTGAAGGCGCGGCGGATGGTTTGGGGGTAACGGGGTTGGTGAACCCACTGTCAGCGGGCAGTTTAACGGGCAGAGTTGCAGTTTGCGAGGGGGAAAGGGTTGTGTCCAATCGCGCAAGGGGATTGCAAACCAGTCGCGCAAAAGGAAGGCAGTCTCGCTATCTGCAGATTCCTCAGCGTCAAACGCCCGAGTCTGCGGATAGCGAGGCGGAGGGTGTGGGGCGAGTTCGCGAGCATACCTTTTTGGGTCGGCAGTTCTTGATGTGGGTGCGAAAGGGATACCAGCGGAGGCGATTAGGAGAGAGAGGACAAGGAGGGATTTACGTACCTGAATGTAGAATGGACCGCACCTTCTGGCGGGTGCTGTTCTCCACGTGCGAAGTCTGCGTGGCGCAGCCAGGTGAGCTTGCGGAGGGGAGCGAGGGCAGGGTGACGCGGAGGATTTCCGCGAATGGGAGGCAGCCGACGAGGCGGTGCTCCAGAATGGTGGCAATGTTCGCCCCATCGGCGATAACCTGCCGAAACTTTTAGGTGTTAGATTTTAGGCAGTACGATGTGACATTGATCTCAGCATTCAATTGCCTCTCGTCTTAACGGAATGAGATATGATGGTCTACATCAGCACATAAACAACCTGAGGTTGAGTCCACGCCGCAAGGGATATTCTCATGAAACAAACGAATGGAGGCTGCGTTGATTCAAATCAAAAATGGGATAAATTTGTAATTCACGTCCGTTTTTTTTGGTAAGTCAGTTGCAAAGGCCAACCGAACAAAGAAAAAATAAAAGGAAAAAGGAAAAACATTGGTTGCAAAGGAGCTACCAAAAAACATGTTCCTTTTACCCTGATTGAATGAAAATCAATATTATATCGAAAATATTTATTCTTTAAGGTAATATGGGAGGTTGTCTATGAGTTCTACTATGGAGGAGGAGGATGGGTTTGCCCATCGTTCCACTACACTTCATATGGAACAGTCTGGAACGAATGATTTCCCTTGCCATGCTAAATGATATTGTTTGGATGGGGTTCATGATAAGATCAACATGGTCTAAATGGAGGTCTGCAACAAGTTATGATGGAGACATTGAAGCCATTCCAACCCTCAAAATCCTCGACAAAGGAGGAAGCCATGTTCAACAAATTGAAACATGATGACAGAAACAGGCATAACCCGCGTTTGGGTGTGGTTCATGAATTGTGTGAGATGTACAACGGAGATGGATCGGAAAGGGATGTCTGCTAAAAAAGGGTGAGAGGATCTTTTACTCAAAGAAGGCTATTAAAAGGGTTTTTTGGGGTGTTCACACCCGAAGAAGATGCGTAGAAGCTTCCTAGCGACACAGCCGCCAACTAGGCGTCAGTGCCTGGTCAGACGGTGACGACAGTCACAAGTCGTGCACAAAACGACTAGGGTCAGGCTAGGAGACACAAGGTAAAGTGTCAGAATGATTCAATAGCATTTGCAAAGAGAAATGACAAATGACAGGTGTTGTGATTTGTGACGTTCTTGTACAGTCTACTGTGACCACTCGGCCGTGTCCATACTCGTGCAGATCCCTGAGGCGGGCCCTGGTGACACCGGTGCGATGACTGGTGGCGGACTAACATCTTGGAGCTGGCCGACTACCGTTCAAGAGCCCCGGACACTGTCGGGACTTCCTGCTGTTTTTTCTACAGCTTGCAGGAGTTCTTCGACGGACTGGCCATAAGCCCGATTTGCATGTTTTTGCATTGCGTGTTCATTGTCTGATGATGGATGCATGTGTGTGACCAGTCTTACCGTCCGTCTTGTGATCCTGCACGTCTAGGTTCAGACGGCGTAGCATTCTGACATGTGTGCGTAGAGTTATGGCCAAAACAGTGGTTTTGGGCCGGTTTTTAGGACAGCTCTTGGACGGCCGCGTGCGACACCCGCTGCCCACCACGACAGGTGTTTATGCCATAGACCTGTCATTTGTCATCTCTCTCTGCAAATGCTATTGAAGCATTCAGACACTTTGCCTTGTGTCCCCTAGCCAAACTCTTGCCGTTGCGTGCACGGCTTGTGACTGTCGTCACCGTCCGATCAGGTACACACGCCCGGTCAACGGGAGTGTTGCAAGGAAGCTTCCTTGTATCTTCTCTTGGTATCAGAGCAGTGAGACAGTTCTCACTTAGCTGCGCAGCAGAGACGTAATAGAGCAGCAGCAGTGAGAGTCACCGCTGTAGCAGATCCACTGGGGCCTATCAGAGACAGCCGGGCGCCGTCCACGCAGCCCACACCCATCACGTGAGACCATAGCAGCGGTGTTGCCACCGTGCCAGCAGCAGCACGGCAACAGAGCAGCAGTAGCAATAGCGGCACTAACAGCGCCGTAGCAGCAACTACAACAGCGAGTGCATCCGCCGTCCGCAAGCGCAGCCGCGGCCGCGGCAACAGCAGTTTAGCGGCAGCAGCGGCGGCAGCATTTGCATAGCAGCAGCGGCGGCTACAGCAGCGCAGCAGCAGCAGCGGCAGCTGCGGCGGCAGCAGCAGAGCAGCAGCAACAGCTACAGCAACAACAGCACAGCAGCGGTAGCAGCAGCAGCCCGCAACGGCGAGAGCGAGCAGTAGCCATAGCGCGTAGCAGCAACAGCGGCATCGTGCAGCCGCTGCTGCCGCTGCTCAGCACGCAGCCACGCAACTGCTGCTGCAGCTGATAGCACAGCTGCAGCAATTGCTGAGCGGAAGCTGTTGTGCAGCTTTCGCGCAGCTTCCGCGTAGTCGCCGCGGAGCGACTGCACGCTCGCATAGAACCGTAAGAGAAATCCCAAAAAAAAGGAGGGAATCGAGCTGACGTCAGCAATTTTGCTTGCTGACGTCATCAGGTCGTGCTGACGTCAGCAACCACCTGCTGACGTCAGCACCATACTTAGTCATTTTTTTGGTCAGACAGTCAAAAGTTGCCAGCGTCTCAACTCCTCGAGAAACGCTGATGTTTTTGAAATCCGACAAACGTGACCTGTCAACTCATACTTAGATGCGACATGAACTCGTCTGACAATAAGGGGGAGGGGACAGGTGATCCCTCCTCCTCTTCTTCTGAAGTCCTGAGCCCACGCTTGCAGGCCATTGAGGACCTACGGAGCCAGTAGGATGAGATGCGTCGCCTACAGCGGGAGCACACTGATGCCATCCGCATGTTGACTGAGCTTCTGCGTGTTCGGTCCACGGTCCCACAGCAGGTTTCCGAGGGAGCTGCCGGCGTTGCGGTCTCTACATAGTAGTCGGCTCAGGCACCCGTGACAGGAGGTAGATCTGACCTACCACCTCCTGACCTCCTGGATGATGATCCATTTATGCCAGGCATCAGTGGCTACTCCCCCGATCATGAGATTCGAGTTCTTCAAGAGCGCCTCCGTCAGCTGCAGACGGGCACCAGATCTCCTCGGTTTCCTCCGATACGATCATCACCCGACTATCCCGGTGACTATCTCCTTCCTGGAGTCTTCCCCATTTCTCGTCCTCCTCAGCCTGCGGTTGCTCTCCCCACGGAGCGGCAACCCAAGGACTTTGAGACACCACCTCCACGGTACATCAGTGAGGACGGCTTCGACTGCTGGGAGATCCTCTTTCAGGTTTGGGCTACTTCGGAGGGAGTGTGGCCCTACTACCACAGCCCGTATCAGCCTACCGACCCAATGCATGTGTTGACAGCAGCCAGGGCGATGCGTAGACTCCTCTATGCCATGCCACGTGAGACCGTCGTCGATTTCTGTCCCTTCCTTGGCGAGGCCGGCACAGGCACCGGCGCCGATCCACGCGGAGGTTGGGATCTGGCTTTATCCCTGCTGGCCGCAGAGACGCACGCCACTTGTGTAGCACACATTCGTGCCTTCCACCCTCTCCGTCAGGGGCCTGTAGAGCATGTAGCCAATTACTGGCGACGCACCATGCGCATCTACACGCGCCTTGGCACCTCAGGAGGCACACAGCTGTGGGCGCTCCGTACGATGATGCTCGGAGTTCGCCTTGAGTACACTGACATCTTCACACGGTACAGCGACACTGTCCTCGAGCCCTTTTCAGCCACTCTGTAGCTTCTCCCCTGGGCGCATCAACTCTTCCTCCAAGTGACTTCAGCCCGCGAGGCAGCCGTGGCCCATCAGAAGACTTCTCTTGCTGCAGCAGTCGTCGTATCACCATCTTCCCTTGTACAGCCTCCTTCTTCATCCTCCAATCCTCATCTTCCTCCTCCTCTTCGGCCCCGCCCTCATCTTCCTCCTCTTGATGGGCGGGGCCGAAGAGAAGCTTGGGTGGGTTTGGGTGGGTTCATGAATTGTGTGAGATGTACAACGGAGATGGATCGGAAAGGGATGTCTGCTAAAAGAGGGCGAGAGGATTTTTTACTCAAAGAAGGCTATTAAAATGGTTTGTTGGGGTGTTCACTCCCGGAGAAGATGTGTGGAAGCTTCCTAGCGACACAGCCGCCGACTAGGCGTCAGTGCCTGGTCAGACAGTGACGATAGTCACAAGTCGTGCACAAAACGACAAGGGTCAGGCTAGGAGACATAAGGTAAAGTGTCAGAATGCTTCAATAGCATTTGCGAAGAGAAATGACAAATGACAGGTCCATGGCATACCCTACTGATTATTAAATTCAATATTAACTCTTTTGGGAGTCGTCGGTTTTGTACAAATTTTTTTTTCCGACGAATTGATTACAATCACCAAATTATTTTTCATATTATTCATCAAATTTCAAAAGACGTTGCATTATGAGAAACCATTTTCCAAACCGGGGTCATGACCAAGGCTTTCATTGTGTCAAAAGATTTCTGGTCCTTTCTACACACATGAGGTACATGGACATGTCGCGACACATTGGATAGGTTCACTGTCGCACAAAAAATGCATCGCGCGTGCTGAGGTTTGGCTGACAACATCTCAACATAACTGACACGGACAGTCCTGACCGTTGGATCATCCGTGTCAGTCAGGTTCGGACCAGACCAAGACTGGGATCTGGCATGTCAGTTGGACGACGACCTGACCGCACCAAACGGGCGCGCATGAAGTTTGAAGTTTGAAGTGTTTGAATTGAAGTGCGGAAGGCGGAGGTGAGCAAGACTGATCGCCGAATTTAAGGATCGGCATTTTAGTTTCAACGAATTTGAAAGAATCACCAAAATAATTGAACCCGAAAATTTTCTGAACGAGTTTAACAATCACTGAATTACTAAAATCTCAAAAATCGAATTAAATAATCAGTAGGGTGAGTACCTGCCACGGCGCACAGCAGGTGTCGCACACGGCAGTGCAAGTTCTGTCCTAAAACCGGCCCAAAACCACTGTTTTGGCTGTAACTCTGCAGAGACATGTCAGAACACTACGCCGTCTGAACCTAGACGTGGAGGATCACAAGGCGGACGCTACCACTGGTCACATGCATGCATCCGACATCAAACTGTAGACACACAATGCAAAAACATGCAAATCCTGCCAACGGCCAGTCCATTGATAAACTCCTACTTGCTGCAGAAAAACTGTAGGAGGTCCCGGGCAGCATCCAGATCTGTGGAACTCTCTTCGGTCACCTCCAAGCAGGTAGTCCACCACCAGACGACGCACTGGTACCACCAGGGTCCGCATCAAAGATCTACACGAGTGTGGACATGGCCGAGTGGTCATAGTCAACTGTACATGTCGACACGAACGTCACAAATCACAACACTCCCCCATGACCTGATGGTATGCATGTCCATACACGTGCAGTACTGAGACAAGTACAATAACGAGTGCAAAGACAGATGTGACACGGACACAGACAAACCCCTCATTCAACCACACTCAGGCAAAGGGCAACGCCCAACAGAACAAATGACCACCAGGAACTTTCAACGTGCTTGTGCCTTCGTCAAGAAGTCAGCACGCTGCATTTCATTACCAACCCATATGACGGAGATCACGTATCGCTCCATCAGATCACGCACAAAGTGATGCTCAACCACAATGTGTTGGTTTTCTTGCACCTCTCATTCTACTCTGTTGTGTCCTCCAGGCTTGTGTACATCAGCGTGCAGATGAATGATGGCAAGACTTGACGTCGCTGGAGTGTCACTCGGTGGAGCCAACACACGCTGAGGCCCACTAATCTGTCGCTGGAGCCTCCTCCCTCTGGCGATGGACTCAGCTCCATCGGCAGGCCTCCTCGGTGATCGGGCCGCCGGCGGTCACTGCCACTGCAGATGTTGTCTGCATGCACCTAGCACTGTGTTTGGTTGTGGCATTGCATCTGCAGCATCATGCGGTGCCTAGGGTCCATGTCTCCCGCTGTATGACCCTGTTTGGCATCGTTGACTATCATAGGCACTGCCTGGGTTCGGGCAGCCATAACTCTTTACTACTATTTTTCTAGCTGATTCTGACCGCAAGATTGTGTTGGCAGCGGCAGTATCATGGTATGGTCCAATATTCTGGCAAAACGGACGATGCCCGGGTTTTGGGCTGTCGGGCGTCTGGCAGACCTTACGAGAAAACCCTGCCTGCCAGAAAATAGATCCTACACTATTGTCTGATTTGCTGGTTAGCTGAGTAACAAGTTCTACACTAGTGGGGGGGGTTAGAACTTGGACGGGTCTCCCATTGTTGCTCATTCTTCATTCCTAATCAGTCACTTTCGGTTTTCAGCTGCTTTCTGGGGCTAACATTGGCGCACACGTTTCAGAGTTAAAAAAGCCAGAGCTTCCAGACTTAAACTCTAGAGCAGCAGACTGAGGGGGCAGCAGACTTAAGCAACGAGCATGGAAGCCCGCACGCTGCATAAAAAACGCATGTTGCCCCAACCTGCTGCCTAGGTTTTCTAGCTTGGTATCAGAGCCAGAGCGTAGCAGTAGCAGCAGAAGACTGGCGTACAGGTGCCAGACAACGCCGACGGACCCCCATATGCGCCAGTGCAGGGGAAATGCTGCCGGATTCTTTCCAGCAGCATTGACCTGCCTGGTGGCGGCGTCGGATTTTTTCCCACGGCCACTGGGCCAAGGGGAAATGCTGCCGAAATTCTTCGGCAGCAGTGACCCCCACGCGTGACGCGAGGAGGTGAGCGGCAGGCCGCGTCGAATACCTACGGGCGACGACGCACGCTACAACGTCATCCAGATGTAGTGACTGGCACCAGCACGCATCAGTAGCACTCTGCAGCAGTGGCAGCCGCAGGCAACAGCAGGGTGCAGTGGCAGCAGCAGCCAGCAGCAGCTGTGTGCAACAGCAGTAGCAGGCAGAAGCAGCAGCTTGCAACAGCCTACAACGGTAGCAGCCCGCAGCAGCAGCTCGCAACAGCAGCACCCCGCAGCACCAGCTTCCAGCAATAGAAGCTTGCAGCAGCAGCAAGCAACAACGGCAGCAAGCAACAGCTGCAACAGCGTGTAGCAACAGCAACAGAAGCGAGCCGCAGCAGTAGCCACTTGTAGCAGCGGTTGCAGCGAGCAACTGCCAGCGGCAGCTGGTGCTCTTCGATGCCCGCAGCAAGCGAGCAGCGAGCAGCAGCCTGCTGCTGCTAGCGAGCAACAGCTCGCTGCCAGCAAGTAGCAGCCCGCTCCTCGCAGCTAGCATCAGGCAGCTGCCCGTTGTGACAGAGGAGAAAAGGGAAAACAAAACGCAAGGAAAAAAATCCCCCACCCCACAAGCTTTGTTGCTACGGCTGTAGCAGCTGCCTTTGCTGCTACAGCTGCCACAGCAGCCGCAACAGCCCATAACAGCAGCAGTTGTTGCTGCAACTGTAGCCGTAGCAGTAGTAGCAGCAGCAACAGTCGCAACAGCTGCAACAGCAGTAGCAGCTGCAACACCAATAGCAGCAGCAACAACAGTAGCACCAACCGCAGCAGCAGCACCAGCAGCACCAACGACAGGAGCAGCAGCAGGAGCTACAACACTAGCAGCAATAGGAGCTGCAGTAGCGACCCAACAACCGCCACTACTGACTTTAGCATCCTGCTGATGACGTCACTACTGACATCATCAACTCACAAAAAAATACAAAAACAGGGACAAGCAAAGGGGGAAGCAAACCTAAGGGCGGATAGGACGTCCACTCCCCTCTGTAGACGTCCCTGCTGACGTCAGCACCATACCAAAAAAAACCAAACAAAGCAAAATGGCATCACACCATGGCTGGTATCCGCTTAGGGGAGGGGTCCTCCTCTGTTGGGTGGAACCCCACCCCCCCCTTTCTTGCAGCGGCTGCAGCAGCAGCAAGAGCTGCAGCAGCAAGAGCTGCAGCAGCAGCAGCAACAGTAGCAACAGGAGCAGCAGGAGCAGCAACAGCAACAAGAGCAGCAGGAGCAGCGGAAGCAGTAACAGCAGCAGCAATAGCAGGAGGAGGAGCAGCAGCGGCAGCAGCCCTTTGGTGTCGTTGTCGAAAACCCTGACCCCCTCGCTGCTCTTCAGCAACAGCTCGCCGCCGTGTTGCATCAGCTTGCGGCACTACAGCCATTGGTCTCTTCAAATGCCCCTCGTGCGTCGCCATCATTCACCCCTCCATGGCACGCCAGCCCAGCTGTGTCTGCTACCAAGAACTACCTGGTGCAGCAGCAGACTCAGCGCCAACAGCAGACAGTGACCTCCATCCTTGGCCCCACTCTGGGTGCCGGCCGCAGGCAAAAGGAATTTCAGACGCCGCCGCCGCCGCTTCAGGCCGGCGAGCAGTTCCGGAGCTGGGAGCTCAGCTTCCGGATCTGGGCGCAGGATGAGGGCCTGTGGGCATACTACACCTTGCCATACGATGCCACCCTAGCCGACCAGTTGTATGACGCTGATCGTGCTGTCCGTGCTTTAGTCCCTGTTGCCCCTCCAGCTTCCCGCCTCACCCTCGAGCCCTTCTTAGGCGACTTCAACGCTGGCACCACCCCAGACCCTACAGCCGCGTGGTACGTCCTCACTTCTCCCCATTGCCTGTCCAGCAAGGCTGAGACCAGCCACGTGCTACGAGAGTTCAACTCCCTGCACATGGGGGAGACCGAGACGGTCACCTCCTACTGGCAGCGGGCAGAGGACATCCTTCGTCTCCTAAGGACCTCTGCTCCACCCCTTCTGGCCGCGCTCCTCACCATCAAGCGCGGTGCCATCAATGCATACGCAGACGTCTTCGTCCACTACCCTCATGACATCCTCTCCACCATGGCGGCCCAGGGCACCCTCATGCCCTAGACATACAAGCTCTTCGTTTGGATTGAGGAAGCTCGTCTGGAGTCCCAACTCTAGCACACGGAGGCCGTCGCCTCCCCTGCCGTTGCCGCCCTTGCCGTCGCCTCCGTAGCCATCGCCTCCCCCGCCGCATCTACCTCATCATCGTCAGGGAAGAATAAGCATCGGAACAAGAAAAGCAAGGGTCAGCACTAGTAACAGCAGCAGCCATCGACCGGGTCCAGCAGTGGCGGCTCGGTCTGCCACAACTGTGGCCAGCCCGGGCACGAGTGGTACACGTGCCCTCTACCGACGGACGAGGCGCACGTCATCGCCACCATGTGTTGCCAATGCGAGCACTGCCTTGCCTCTGCCGCCGTAGCTATTGTCGGCTCTGACACCTCGGCCTCGTCCAGCAGCTCCGCCACTTTGGTTGCCTCGGCAATCCCACCGCCACCTGTGTCGCAACCGTCAGCGTCGGCACATTCATCCTTCTACCCGAGCTCTGGCGTTGTCACCTCGCACTCCGTCTACACTCCCAGGCCGTCCTTCTATGAGCGCCAACAGGAGCAGTTCATCGCGCTCCAGCTCGGCCTGCCTCGCCCCCCTCCCCAAGGAAGTACAAGTTGCATCACTTCTTGCTCTCCTGTCTAGCTTTGCATGACTGAGACTGAGCTACGGTCGTGCCCCGTTTCCTCGTCTGTCTCGTTGTCTCTCATGGTCTCCGCTACCCGTTCCCATGACGACGTTGCTTGGCTTGACGATTGGCAGTCTCGGTTTGTGCCTCCTTCCACCGCGTCCGCGTCCCTTGCTTCCTCCTATGTGACCGTTAGCGATCTAGTGACCCCGGTCCAGGACCCTGCTGAGACCTGGATCATCGACTCTGGGGCCACGCATCACATGACGGCCTCTCGTGAGGCCTTTAGTATGCTCGAGCCTGTAGGCAATGTCTTCGGTGTCCTGACAGGCTTTGGCCAGGTGTTGCATGTCTGTGATGTTGACGTCGTTCGTTCCCGTGGTCCCTCTGATGACATCTTTCTGACCGATGTCCTCTTAGTCCCTGGTCTTGAGCTCAGCCTATTGTCCGTCATTGTCCTTGACCGCATGAGCATGGACGTTGTGCACTCGCGTGGTGTTGGCATGGTGTCGTTGCGTCCGTCTGGTCTTGTTGTACTGCACGCCACCGCCAAACAAACTATGGCATGTACCTCGCCTCTCCTCCTCTCCTTCCGTCTCCTCCCCGTCGGCCGCCACAAACCATGTATTTGTCTCCAGTACACTTTCTCCTCAGTACACTCTCCTCTTGCACCGCCACCTCTCCCACGTCCACTCTGTCGCCATAGACAGCATACTCCGCACCTAACCGGCCAAGGGCCTTGACCCGCAGACTTTCCCCCTCCCGTGCCCCACTGAGTGCATTGACTACGCTCAGGGGAAGATGCAACGGTCCACTTACCCCTTGTCTTCCTTCCGTGCGTCCGCCCCTCTCAACCTTGTCCACTCGGACGTCATGGGTCCTCTCCCCACCGAGTCTGTTGGCGAGTATGGTGGCTACGTCCTCACCCTCACTGACAACTATTCTCGCTGCCGTTGGATCTTTCGCCTTCGGCAGAAGAGCGATGTCGCCCACGCCATCCAGGACTGGCTTATCCTTGCAGAGCGTGAGAGTGGCCGCTCTCTCCGCCGTTTTCGCTCCAATCGCGACGGTGAGTACATGGGTGAGACCGCAACATTTCTCCCCTCCCGCGGCATCCGCCATGAGACGTCCGCGCCTTACACGCGCGCCCAGAATGGTGCCTCCAAACGGTTGAAACGTACCATGGCCGATGCCGTCCGCACCATGCGCATCGAGTCTGGTCTCTCCGATGGCTTCTATTTTGAAGCCATGGCCTACATGACCTAGGTCTAGAACCGGATTTCCCACGGTCCCCTTCCTCACCAGTCCACGCCGTACCAGCATTGGTGCGATCAGCGAGCAAACCTCCGCCCGGCTCGCGTCTGGGGCTGCGTGGCCATTGTGTCGCTGCCTGCCCTTCAGCAGGGTGGCAAGCTCTCCTCACAAACACCCTTGCACCTTCCTTGGTGTCTCTTGACATTCCAAGGCCTGGCACTTCTCAAATCCCTCCCGGCACTACATCGTTGAGTCCCGGGACGCCCTCTTCTTCGAGGACCTGTTTCCTCGCGACCTCATTGGTTCCGGCTCATCCGTGTCCATCACGTCGCGTGGAGGAGTGGTGAGTCTGTCCTCCATCTTGTCGCTTCCGGGTGACACATCCCCCAGTCCCTCTGAGTCGCCAACCCCAATCGTGGCCGCTAGTCCCTCCAAGCCGGCAGCCCCAGTCGTGTGTACTGGTCCCTCCGGGTCAGTAGTCCCAGTCGCGTCCGCTGGTCCCTCGGGGCTAGCAGTCCGAGTTACGCCCGCTGGCCCCTCTGGGCTGGCAACCCCAATTGCGCTCGCTGGCCCCTCCAGGCCAAGAGCTCCAGTTGCTCCAGTCGGGCCAGCAGTCTCGGTTACATCCGCGGGCCCCACTAGGCCAGCAACCCCATCCGCCTCCATTGTCCCGGCGGACTAAGTGCCATCGCCTGCCCTATCACGCTACACACGTGGCCCAGGCGGCAGCCTCAGACGCAGACCGTCGCACCGCGCTCCGTGGCACCTCGACCCCCCGTGGCTCCACGTGTCTCCTCCACTCCCACAGTCGTGAGTGGGGATCCTGGCACCAAGGTCCTGGGCTTGACCACCTTGGCCATCATTGCAGACCTTCACCCGGGCTCCGCACTTGGCTACGCCATGCTTCATCATGAGCATCGTTGCGCTGTCGTGGCTGCACTCGCGCACATCCCACCTGGGGCTCAAGATGCACACGCTCTCTNTATCTGACAGCACCACGTGTACGACCTCATCGACCTTCCCCCAGGACGAACGGCAATCGGCGCCATGTTGGTCTTTTGGCGCAAGTGGAAGCCCCACGGGTCCTTGGACAAGTATAAGGCTCGCCTTACAACCAAGCGGTTTGCCAAGATTCCTGGGGTTGATTACGACCAGATCTTTGCCCCAGTTGACCGGATCTCCACCAGACGGTCACTCTTCAGCCTGGTCGCCCAGTATGGATGGGAGCTGCATTAGATGGATGTGAGCAATGCTTTTCTCCATGGTTCACTGGAGGGTGAGGAGCTCTACATGATGCAGCCCCCAGGCTTTGACGATGGCACTGGGAGACTCTGGCGACTACGCAAGGCCCTCTATGGCCTAAAGTAGTCTCCTCAATGCTGGAGCCAAGAAATCAACAGGACGCTCCTTCCTGGCGGGCTCCAACACAACACCGCTGACCCCGTACTGTTTGTCAGTCCGCGAGGCCAGACTTTCGCCGGTGTTTTGGTTTACGTCAACAATGTGCTCATTACGTTGCCAGACACGGCTGCCATCCAGCGTGTCAAGGACCTGCCACACGCCGCCTACCAGATGAAGGACCTCAGACCTGCCAGAGTCTTCCTGGGCATGGAGCTCGAGCGTGATCGCTCCCAGGGCATCCTCCACATCCACCAGGCCGCCTATGTGCAGACACTGTCCACCCGCTTTGCGGAGGACCTGCCACTCGTGCCGAGTGCAACCTCACCCATGTCACCCGATGGCCAGATGAAGCTGAAGAGTCCTCACCCAACCGTTTTGGGGGAGCCAGTTGACGTGACCACATACCTGCGAGTCATCGGGTCACTGATGTTCCTGGCGACTACAACACGCCCAGACATCACGTTTTCCGTCAACCTCCTAGCCCGGTTCTCTCAGGAGCCCCGTCACCTCCACTACGAGGTTGTGATTCGAGTACTGCGCTATGTCGTCTCGACTCCTCGGCGAGGTCTCATGTTCCGCCGTCAGCCGTCTGTTGTCGCGGTGGGCTACACCGATAGTGATTGGAAAGCAGTCCGGACGGTAAGAGCCGCACAGGCTGGATCTTTCTGATTGGCGGCACAGCTATGTCCTGGTGCAGTGGCATGCAGGAGTGCGTTGCACGCAGCATTGCTGAGGTTGAGTACGTTGCTCTTGGCTCAGGGGCGTGTGAGAGTGTGTGCTTGCGTCGTTTGTTGTCCGAGTTGCGTCAATCCGTCACATCCATCATGTTGCACTGTGACAATGAGAATGCCATGGCCATCGCCGACAATGACGGCGTGTGTCACACATGCACAAAACACATCAACGTTGAGTATCACTATGTGCGTTCGTTGTTGCATGACGGCAACATCAGCATAGTGTGGGTTGAGACAGCACGGCAGTTGGCTGACTTCTTGACCAAGGCACTGAAGCGCGACATGTTCAAGAAGGCTGTGAGTTCAGTCGGAATGCGTCCGTGAGTGACTCTCTTTGTCCCTGCGTGCGTTTTTGCTTGGTCTGGGGGAGTTTGGTCATTGACTGTGTCTCTGCCCGCACATGTCCACTACGCCTGTGAGTCATGGGGGAGTGCTGGTTTTCATGCATCTCTCATTGTACTTTGTTGTGTCCTCCCAAGTTGTGTATATCAGCGTGCAAATGAATGACGGCGAGACTTGACGCAGCTGGAGTGTCACTCGGTGGAGCCGACGCACGGTGAGGCCAACTCACCTGTCGCTGGAGCCTCCTCCCTCTTGCGATGCGCTCGGCTCCATCGGCACGCCTCCTCGGTGGTCGGGCCACCGGTAGTNATGGGGGAGTGCTGGTTTTCATGCATCTCTCATTGTACTTTGTTGTGTCCTCCCAAGTTGTGTATATCAGCGTGCAAATGAATGACGGCGAGACTTGACGCAGCTGGAGTGTCACTCGGTGGAGCCGACGCACGGTGAGGCCAACTCACCTGTCGCTGGAGCCTCCTCCCTCTTGCGATGCGCTCGGCTCCATCGGCACGCCTCCTCGGTGGTCGGGCCACCGGTAGTCACTGCCAGTACAGATGCTGTCTGCATGCACCTAGCGTTGTGTCTGGCTGTGGCATTGCATCTGCAGCATCATGCAGTGCCTAGGGTCCATGTCTCCTGCTGTATGGCCTTGTTTGGCATCGTTGACTGTCGTAGGCACTGCCTGGGTTCGGGCAGCCATAACTCTTTACAGCTATTTTTCTAGCTGATTCTGACCGCACGACTGCGTTCGCAGCGGCGATATTATGGTATGGTCCAGTTTTCAGGAAAAACGGACGACGCCCGGGTTTTGGGCTATCGGGCGTCTGGCAGGGCTCACCGAGAAAACCCTGCCTGCCAGAAAATAGGTCCTAGACTATTTTATGATTGAAGCTAAACCCTGATGGTGTAGTTAATCGTTACAACTTGTACCTGATACTTGTGCCTGATATGTGTGCTTGATACTTGTGCCGGATACTACTACCTCATACTTGTTCCTCATACTTGTGCCTCATACTCGTGCCTAATACTTGTGCCTAGACTTGTGCCACATACTTGTGCATGATACTTGTACCTCTTCCTTTTGCTTGAAACTTGTGCCTGGTTCTTGTGCCTCTTTCTTGTGCCAAATAGTTGCGCTTGATACCCGCGCCAGATACTCATGCCAGATACTTGTGCCTCATACTTGTGCCTGGTACTTGTGACTCGTACTTGTGCCTAACACTTTTGCCTGATACCGGTGCCTCAAACTTGTACCTGATACTTGTGCCTGATACGTGTGCTTGATGCGTGTGCCTAATACTTGTGTGTGATATGTTTTCTTGATACTTGTGCCTGATCGTTGTGCATGTCACTTGTGTTTGATATGTGTTCCTCGTACTTGTGCCTACAAGTTTTGCCAGATTCTTGTGCCCGATGCTTGTGCCCAAACTCTGTGCATGATACGTCTGTATTATTTTTGTTCCTGATACTTGTGCCTGATTCCTGTGCCCGATACTTGTGCTTGATGCTTGTGCTTGATACATGTGCATGATACTTGTGCCTCCAACTTGTGCCTGATACTCGTGCCTGATACTTTTACCTCACACTTGTGCCTGAAACTTAAGCCTGGTTCTTCTGAGTGATACTTATGCCAGATAGTTGTGCCAGGTACTTGTGCATGATGCTTGAGCCTGATACGTGTGCCTGATTTTTGTGCCTGATGCATGTGCCTGATACTTGTGCCTGATACTTGTGCCTGATACTTGTGCCTGATACTTTGTCTAATTCTTCCTCCTGATACTTGTGCATGATACCTGTGCATGATTCTTGTGCATGAAACTTGAGCCTGATACATGTACCTGATACTTTTGCTTATAACATGTGCCTGAGAACTATGCCTGATACTGGTGCCTCATGCCTATGCCTGATATTGGTTCCTGATACTCGTGTGCGATATCTGTGCCTCATACGTTTGCGTGATACTTGTGCCTGATAATTGTGCCTTGTTGTTGTGTCTGACACTTGTGCATGATACTTGTTCCTGATACGTTTGTCTGAAAATTATGCCTGATACATGTGCTTGATTCTTGTACCTAATACATATGCCTCATATATGTGCCTGATACTTGTGCATGATACTGATGCCGGATACTTGCGCCAGAGACTTGTGCCTGATACTTGTGTCCAATAATTGTGCCTGATACTAGTGCTTGATTCTTGTGCCTGATACATGTGCCTGATACTCGTGCCTCAGACACGTGCTTGATACTTGTGCCTCATACTTGTACCTGATACTTGTTCTTGATACTTGTGCCTGATACTCGTCACTCATACTTGCCCCTCATACTTGTGCCTCATACTTATGCCTAGACTTGTGCTGCATACTTGTGCCTGATTCTTGTACACGATACGTGTGCCTGAAACTTGTGCTTGGTTCTTGTGCCTTATACTCGCGCCACATAGTTGCACCTGATACTTGCACCTGATGCTGTAGCCTGATACGTGTGCCTGATACTTTTGCGTGATATCTTTTCCTTATACAGGTGCCTCAAACTTGTGCCTAAGACTTGTGCCTGATACCTGTGCTCGATACTTGTGCCTGATTGTTGTGCATAACACTTGTGCCTCATGCTTGTGCCTACAACTTTTGCCTGATAATTGTGCCCGATACTTGTGCTTGATACTTGTGCGTGATACTCGTACCTGATACTAGTGCCTGATACTTGTGCATTATTCTTGTTTCTCATACTTGTGCCTCATACTTTTGCTTGAAACTTGTTCCTCGTTCTTGTGCCTAATACTTGTGCCAGATATTTGCACCGGATACTTGTGCACGATGCTTGAGCCTGATGCTTGTGCCTGATATATGTGCGTGATATTTGTGCCTTATACTTGTGCCTCATACTTGTGCCTGATTTTTTGCCTGATACTTATGCCTTATTCTTGCTCCTGATACTTATGCACGATACATGTGCATGATTCATGTGCATGAAATTTGTGTCTGATATGTTCGCCTATAACGTGTGCCTGAGACCTATGCCTGATGTTGGTGCTCGTGACATATACCTGAGAACTATGCCTAATACGGGTGCCTGATACTAGTGCGTGATACTCGTGCCATTTACTCGTGCCTGATAACTGTGACTGATTGTTGTGCATGCCACTTGTGCTTAATACTTGTTCCTAGTACGTGTGCCTGGAAATCATGCCTGAGACTTGTGCCTGCAACTTGTGCCTAAAACATGTGCCTCATGCTCGTGCATGATCATTGTGCCTGATACTTGTGCCTGATTGTTGTCCTCATACTTGTGCGTGTTACTTGTGCCTGATACTTCTTCTTGATACATGTGCATGATACTTGTGTTGAATACTTATGTTTGATTCATGTGCCTGATGTGTGTGCCTGATACTTGTGCTGGATGCGTGTGGCCAACCACTCTCCAGCTAGCCAGCAGCTGACAATAGAGCTTGTGGCTCGATAGGAGACCAAGAGGCCACGAGGGCCTCGAGGGCGAGCCACGTGGCCATGTGCTCTTGCCCTCGTTGGCCTTCCTTGCGAGCGAGAGCAAGCAAGGACAAGGTAAAGGCGCGACTGGGAGAGGGAGAGATGTAGTAAACGTATCGGCAAGAAATTGCTAGACGTGCCTCACACACAGCGGTTTTGAGCCATCACATTAAAAAAAAAACTTGAGCTTATTTACAACGAAGTGTGAGTTTCATATACGTAAAAATTGTGCACACTCACGAGTTTGCAATGATAACCCCCTCTTTTGGCACCTTGAACGACGGGGCGATGGGACGGCGTGAAAACACAAGTGCACCACTAAATACTTTATGTATCTTTGTTTCCCTTCACACCTTGTTGATGGTTGTTGCCCCTTGAGTGACACAGAGGTGAAAACCCCCAGCAAGCTATGGACGCCATTCTACGAACTCCAACGACGACTTTCGCGTAGGATTTGGAGTTACATGCATTACATTGGTGATGCTGTGCATAGATGCATGCATGTCAAGATCCGAGTGGAGGATTAGGTATCCCTCCCTCTCACTCATTCTGTTCACTAACTTCTACGTTTTCTAGCGCTTCTTTGTCATCTCTCCACCTTTTCAGAACCAGCTTTCATGTTGTGTTTTTGAGTGTCCATTTATGCACGCGATGCTTCTTTCGGTTTCTTATTTGGAAAACCGAGGAGCTCGCTCAAGGGTCAGGTTGTGGCCAGCTGAAGTTTACAAGCCTGCACCTAGGTTGGTTTTTGTTTTCCATTGAGTGGTTGGACTTGTGCACTTCCATGCGTGCATGTGGGCAAGAGTACATCCCCACACTTGTATTGCTTGTTTGTTCCAAATGCATTCTCAACTTATGCTCTTTCAAGAATATCTTTGTTGTCTCTTTATCATTTCAAATGTGTTGTGTTCCTTACATAGCGTGTTTTGCATAGTATGTTAACAAAGGGTTTCCCTTCATTTCCTCATTTGTGTTGGTGTGGAAGTGTTGACTGGCCAATATCCTGATAGTTAGAATTGATTAGGGCATGCAGGGCCATGCAAACACGAACATGAGCTCTGAGTGTGAGTGCATTGCAAAACGGCAAGAATTTGGCTCAGTCTAGAACGCTGAATATTCCCCATGCATTCGAATCAAACAATTGATTTCCTTCAACCATTCAAGCACCTAAATAATTACGGTCTTTTGGACAAATCACTCTTAGAATTGCGAAAATCTGTTTTCTCTACATACAGTTTCAGCTTTCGCGAGGTGTTCTACGGACTGCAGGCAGAACGTGCAATATCTGTGTTCCGTGCGCAGTCCTGCGACTGTGGGGAAGTCACATGGACTATTATATCATACAGTTAGGAAGCAGAAAGCAGTTAAACCGACATACATTGACAAATGGTCCACAGAAGGTACAGTACACATGACCTCACAATCGCAGCAACTCATCAAAACGGAACTCATACCNGACATTGGCAAACCCAATGCAGCTAACGCTACACCCACACTTCCGCAATACCTAGATCAATGACACAACAACTTTTGCGGGACGGGTACTTCGCATCTCATATGACATATGAGTGTGAACCCCAAGTCACACGGTTACGACCCATGGCAAAGATGTCCTCACGGGATGGGGTTAGTGGGTTAGAGTCCCACATAACCCACAGACGAGGGTCCGTGGGTAGCTAAATTGGTGTGCTACCAGCACATAGGACGCAATCGTGTGGTTGTAAGTCCTCACCAGAAAGGAGTTCTCCCACGGGAAACCCTCAAGGGTGCACCAGAGCTTCCCTCACCTCTAAGGCAGCCTATGCTACAAACCAACCAAAAAAAAAAAAAAAACAGTCACGTGGACATGGCAGTCTGCGAAACGCTAATAGGGTTGCGAGACTGCATGCGGAGCGAGCTACAAGATGCAGCTTCGCTCCCCAGTTCTACATTTTGAAGACTTGAAAAGCCTAGTTCTAGGGACAGGCCAAGGACGTGAATAGGAATTTTGACCAAAATCAGACAGCAAGAAAACCCTGAGGCTTTGGACAAAACAGGTCCAAAATTAGAAGACTGGAAATTCTAGTTGAATGTAACAGTCACTTAATTCAGTTCAAAAAATAGTCAAATGTAAGGGGCAGTACGGTATGTTGTCGATGAAGGATCCTAGTGAGGAGGAGAGCGAGGAAAGTAGGGAGGACGAGCCAAGCACACTAGACATCAAACGCCATGGATGCTTGACTTGTTCAGTGACGAGTGTAAGAGAACACACGCAAAGTAACGAGAGAGAGGAGACGAGGGGAGCAAGAGCTCGCTCCCCTCGATCGGGTGGGGAGCGAGCCCACCTGCGATCCTGGGTTTTCCCATTTGCCCAATCTCGAGCCTNTGTTGACTGGCCAATATCCTGATAGTTAGAATTGATTAGGGCATGCAGGGCCATGCAAACACGAACATGAGCTCTGAGTGTGAGTGCATTGCAAAACGGCAAGAATTTGGCTCAGTCTAGAACGCTGAATATTCCCCATGCATTCGAATCAAACAATTGATTTCCTTCAACCATTCAAGCACCTAAATAATTACGGTCTTTTGGACAAATCACTCTTAGAATTGCGAAAATCTGTTTTCTCTACATACAGTTTCAGCTTTCGCGAGGTGTTCTACGGACTGCAGGCAGAACGTGCAATATCTGTGTTCCGTGCGCAGTCCTGCGACTGTGGGGAAGTCACATGGACTATTATATCATACAGTTAGGAAGCAGAAAGCAGTTAAACCGACATACATTGACAAATGGTCCACAGAAGGTACAGTACACATGACCTCACAATCGCAGCAACTCATCAAAACGGAACTCATACCCACAAATTCGAAAGATTTCTTGTTGCGTGTCCTCTTCAGAATCATCCAAGTCTGTGACAGGATCCGTTCCTTTCATTTCCCCTTACAAAATATCTGCCCACTGCGATCTACGGAGAAAAACCATATACCACGCCTTCTGGACATGCACGTGTCTGACCACGATCATCCAGAAGCTTGAAGTATGTTTCACGTACATCTTCAACGAAGCATCCTCGACGCAGATCCTCTTTTCAGCATCATCCAAAAGATTTGATTGGTGGCAACTCCTCCACGCAACAACTTACCACAAGATCTGGAAATGTAGATGCCAAGTTTCGCTAAAAGAACGTCCCAACCTGAACAGACCGACCGCCTTCTTGGCCAAAAAGATCATACAAGCCTTTCAAGATCACCTCAACATGCTCAAAATCAAATCCATCAAATCACCTAACAAAAAGAAACTAGCAAAGCTTTTGACCGAACTTCACACTGAACCCACGCATTGTGAATTCCCGACATTGGCAAACCCAATGCAGCTAACGCTACACCCACACTTCCGCAATACCTAGATCAATGACACAACAACTTTTGCGGGACGGGTACTTCGCATCTCATATGACATATGAGTGTGAACCCCAAGTCACACGGTTACGACCCATGGCAAAGATGTCCTCACGGGATGGGGTTAGTGGGTTAGAGTCCCACATAACCCACAGACGAGGGTCCGTGGGTAGCTAAATTGGTGTGCTACCAGCACATAGGACGCACATAGGACATAGAAGACTGGAAATTCTAGTTGAATGTAACAGTCACTTAATTCAGTTCAAAAAATAGTCAAATGTAAGGGGCAGTACGGTATGTTGTCGATGAAGGATCCTAGTGAGGAGGAGAGCGAGGAAAGTAGGGAGGACGAGCCAAGCACACTAGACATCAAACGCCATGGATGCTTGACTTGTTCAGTGACGAGTGTAAGAGAACACACGCAAAGTAACAAGAGAGAGGAGACGAGGGGAGCAAGAGCTCGCTCCCCTCGATCGGGTGGGGAGCGAGCCCACCTGCGATCCTGGGTTTTCCCATTTGCCCAATCTCGAGCCTCACCCTCCACTGGTCTTTTTATCGAAGACTGTCAGCAACATGCATCCTGG
>SZWC01002812.1:29423-64027 GCA_023375785.1 Penium margaritaceum | reverse complement strand
AGAGAACACACGCAAAGTAACGAGAGAGAGGAGACGAGGGGAGCAAGAGCTCGCTCCCCTCGATCGGGTGGGGAGCGAGCCCACCTGCGATCCTGGGTTTTCCCATTTGCCCAATCTCGAGCCTCACCCTCCACTGGTCTTTTTATCGAAGACTGTCAGCAACATGCATCCTGGACAGTAGCACCTGGGCTATCCTAGTGTCAACAATAAATCTGGTTATGCAGGCCTGTGCATTAGGCAATCCTAATGCACCCTGTGAGTGTGACTCTGAACAGTGTCCTCGTGAGCTGGTGCCATCTAAACGGTGACATCAGCGCCACTGTCACTCCAGCATCAATCACCTGCGTCAGTGCCGTGAGTGTGCAGCGAGGCCAGAGGTCAGAACAGAACTGTGGGACACAAACCAACACTCCATCATGACCCACAGCCGACGCACGACGACACGAACTCACAGTCACAAACGAGTGTCACAACAAGTGACAGCCAACTGTACACGCACTAGTAATGATCATTCACCCAGGATTACCACGCGGACACAACAGTCCAACAGCATGCACGGCCGCCATAAAGACGTTTCTGCTGAGTGCCTTCGTCAGGAAGTCTGCTCGCTGCTGTCGTGTATCAACCCAGACAGCCTGGAAATCACCTGTAGCAATGTGTTTACGCACAAAATGATGCTCAACATTGATGTGCTTTGTGCGTGTGTGATGCATGCCATCATGTTCAGCAATTGCCTTTGTGCTTTGGTTGTCACAGCGCAATGTGATGTAGCAGATGGGGACGTGTAGTTTTTGTAGCAAGCGACACAGCCATACACTCTCGCAAGTGCCAGCACCGAGAGCAACATACTGAGCCTCACTGGAGCTGCAGGCCACACAGCCCTGCTTACCACTCTTCCACGACACAACGGGCCACCCAACGAGGAAGATGTAACCTTTACGGCTGTGTGCGTCAGTGTCATGTGCCCTGTCGTTGTCCGTGTATCCATCCACGACGACGGATGGTTGTGCACGATAGCACAATCCAGTGCGGGCAGTGGAGAGTGCGTACCTGATAACGCACAGAGCAGCCTCCATGTGGCGGGCTCGGGGAGCCTAGGAGAACTGGGCCAGGAAGTTCACGGAGAAGGCGAAATTTGCCCTGGTCGTAGTCGCCAGGTACATCAGTGACCCAATGACGTGGAGATAGTCGGTCACATTGACTGTCTCCCCCAGCTTAGACACATCCAGTGTCTTCAGCAGCCTCTGACCTGCTGGGGTCATGGGCGTGGACGCAGTCGGTGTGGACTCTAGCAGTGAGGCAAAACGCTCCCCCAGACTGCGGACGTACGCAGCCTGGTGAACATGGAGCGTGCAACAAGAACGATCACGCTCAAGCTCCATGCCCAAGAAGACATGAGCAGGGCCCAAGTCTTTCATCTTGTACGTGGACTACAGGAGCGTCTTTACTGACTGGACAGCGGTCTGACTAGGCGATTCTATCAGCAGGTCATCCACGTAGACAAGGACACCGACGAATGGGGCAAAGGGTGGACTGACAAAGAGTGATGGATCCACCTTACTACGTCGATAACCTCCTTTCTCAAGAGTGGACGTGATCTCTTGGTTCCAGCACCGTGGCGACTGCTTCAGGCCGTAGAGGGCCTTCCACAGTCGCCAAACTACGCTTGTGCCGTCAGAAAATCCGGGAGGCTGGACCATGTAGATCTCCTCATCCAACTGTCCGTGGAGGAATGCATTGTTCACATCCATCTGTTCTAACTCCCAATTGTGGTGAGCCACAAGACTCAACAGTGCTCTGGCAGTGGTATACCGCCCGACCGGTGTGAACGTCTCGTTGAAGTCGACACCGGGGACCTGGGAGAACCCCTTTTCCATGAGGCATGCATTGTATTTTTTGAGTGTACCGTTGGGCTTGTACTTGCACCGAAAGACCCAACGGGCATCGATGACTTTGCGTCCAGATGGTAGATCGACAAGCTCATAGACCGAGTGATCACCAAGGGTATTGAGCTCATCACGCATGGCAGCCTCCCACTGTTGGGCATCAGAGGCTACACGGGCTTGACGCATAGTGGTCGGCTCAGGGGGTAAGGCAGTGGTGACCGACGTGGCGTGAGACTCAGCAATGCTCCTCAAGACAACAGCTTCCAAGGCCAACTCATGCTCAGAGGCGAGGAGCGTGTAGCCGAGGGCAAAACTAGGATGGATGATCCCAGTAGCCAAGCCCAGTGCATCCATGCCGGTGGGGAGAACAGGCGAGTGAGCAGGCTGAGACGCAGATAGAGACGAAGGAGGGCATGCCGAGGTCATGGAGGTGTTAGAGCGGTTGGGTAAGGCACGAAGACGCCCACCCCGGATGAAGGGTGAAACAGGAGCAAAACCAGCGGGGACATGCGGAGGCGGGCCAGGCACCCGGATGGGAGAGGTCGCGGGTGAAGGGGCAACAGGAGGTGTGCCCGCGCTGGACGGGACAGCGGGAGACAAGGCAGACTCGGCAGAGTCAGTGACTAGAGACGATGGTATGTCAGAGGGGTTGGACGATACGACAGAGGAAGAAAGGGATAGGCCCTGATGACAAGGACTACAATGAGGGTGAGAGCTCCGGTGCGGCAACAGGGACCGCCGGACCGGCAGGACGGACATCCCCCCTCAGCGAAGAGAGAGGCAGGAGGGAGGAGGCAAGAGACAGGCGACCGAGATCGCAAAGGAAGACGGACTTGATGAACAAAGCATCGTGAGACTCGACGACACGCTGGCGGACAGGGTCCCACAAACGCCAGGCTTTGGAATGCGCGGAAACTCCGAGAAAGGGGCACAGACGACCGCGAGGAGACGGTTTCCCATTGCGGAGATCCTCCGAAAGCCAGACAGAAGCAATGCTACCCCATACCCGAGCGAGACGAAGATCGGCCCGATGACCATGCCAGCGCTCGAAGGGTGTGATAGTGCGAGGTACGGGGCCATGGGGGACACGGTTCCATACCCACGTCATGTAGCACATTGCTTCGAAGGCGAAAATCGGCGGCAGACCGGACTCAGAAAGAAGCGTGCGGACACCGTCGGCAAGCGGACGGTTCCAACGCTCAGAGACTCCATTTTGTTGGGGTATGTATGGAGCAGACGTCTTCACACACCCCACGAGACTCGAGGAGACGAGCGGTAGGACCAAGGAACTCACCGCCACGACCGCTGCAGAAGACGCACAACGAACGTTGATAGGCACGTTCAGCCTGAACAAGCCACGATTCAACGACGGAACAAACATCACTCTTCTGGCGGAGAGCGAACACCCAACAAAAGCGGGAGAAATCATCAGTAAGGCACAAGACGTGGTGACCCACATCATCAAGGAGGTCATGAGGCAAAGGTCCCCTGACATCTGCATGAACATGATCAAGGGGATGTGTAGAGTGAGACTCAGAAGGAGAAAGGAGAGCGATGCATTTTCCCTTGTGCACATTCAAGACAATCAGCAGGGTAAGGGGAAGGGAAGATAGAGGGCGTGAGGCCAAGAGCAGGTTGGAGACGCAGCATCCTGTGAATAGAATTGGTGTGGACATGAACGAGGCGACGATGCAAGAGACAGACGAGGTCAGGAGTGAGAGAGGGTGCAACCTGTGCAAGAGCGACGCTGATGGCACGAGCAGAGGGGGCATGCAAGGGGACACAATAAAGTTTGCCGCACTGCATGCCACGGAGCACAACACATTAATAGGAGCAAAGAAAGACAGTGCCAACACCATAGCTAGCAGTGAAGTCCATGCCTTGATCATCTAGGGATGGCACAGACAGCAGGCTGAGTTCCAGCAAAGGCACATACAGAACGTCAGGCAGGTACAAAGCACCAATGGGTCCGACAAAGCGCACGACGCCCACACCTTGAACCGGCAGCAACTGACCGGACCCAGTACGAACAAAGCGGACAGAACCGACAGGGCCTAAAGAGATAAACGAGGAACGCACGGACGTCATGTGGTGGGTCGCCCCCGAGTCAAGGACCCAGAGGCCACTGGACACACGCACGGGGAGAAGCACACTGGACGTGACGACAGTGCCAACGGAGGACGGAGACAAGGCACAAAGGGAGAGACCACGAGGAAGGAAATCAGACTGCCAACGCTCAATCCACGGGACAGACGCACACAAGGCACCCAGAACGTGACCAGGAGGATCCCCACGAAGGGCACTATCAGTCTAACACACAAGACCTCTGGCCAGCGTTACAACACCCTCACCTCCCTGATCGTGAAGGCGGAGAATCTGAAGGAGGGACTGCTCCAGGTGGCGCTCGCAATCACCGCGATCACCATCCACAGATGCCGACAGAGCAGGAGTAGACGCACCGGTGGAAGGTGGGAACCACAATGGAGCGGTGTAGGCCGATGACGGGAGACCGGCATACGCACGGGCACCATAAGGGGGTGGCCAGCCCCAGGGGTAGGGACCAGGCAACGGAGATGAGGGCACACCAGAGGCGGCATGAGCCTGAGCCGGGAGAGGGGTGGAGGAGCGCGATGGGACACCAGCACCGGAGGACGAGGGTGCAGAGGAGGAGCAGGAGGTGCGGCCCCAGTGGACGCGCATCGCCCGGGCAAGACGGAGGTCATCCAGTGGAGCCGGGCAAGTCCGAGCAGAGTGCTCAGTCGAGCCACAGTTACAACACACGAGGACGCCCGGAACCTGAGAGGAGGGAGCAGCACCCTTGTCCTTGCCCTTGCCCTTGTCCTTCCCCTTGCCTTTTCCACGACCCTGGGAAGCAAGGGCAGAGGCAGGAGAGGACGAGGAAGTAGAGGCAAAGGGCGGAAGAAGATGCAGTAGAGGAGGAGGGTGGAGTAGCAGTGGTGAGCGTAGCAACACCCGTGACGGCAGAGTGATGGAGACGCTTCTTCTGTAGACTGTTCCACCAAGCAGCAAGGCGCTCGGACGTGAAGTCCCAGAGAGCACCAATCCCAGGAGGCGACCTGGGCAGGACCGGTTGCAAGGCAAGGCGCTGCAGCTCATCACCTTTGACGTCGCGAAGGGGATCGGACGGCTCAGGAATGAGACCGTTGACCATGGTCAGAACGGTAGAGAGTTGTCCAGGAGCTGCGTCGTCAAGCTCACGAAGGAGCTTGAGACCCCGAGCCCAATAGGCATCGGCAATCTCATCAGCGCGCATGAGGAGCGTGTTGAACTGGACCATAAGCGGGCTCTGAGCGGCCTGGTCGTGACGGTGGTACGGCGACGCAGCATGGCGTTTGCGCCAATGGGGTCAGCAGGGCGCTGGGCACCAGGGTCAGCATTGAAGGTGCCAACATCATCAATGAGTGATTCAGGGGCAGCGGCGATAAGGGCGCGGACTGCACGGGCGGACTCAGCAGCAAGTGATGTGAAGGGAGCGACAGCGGGGGAGTAGTAATCCCACAACTACTCTCCGTGAGCCCAGGTGCTGAAACGCACCTCCCACGAGGAGAAGGCAAGTGAAGAGGTAAATGCTGGCGGCTGAGAAGAGAAGTCATGCTGGCGAGGCACAGGCAGAGGGGAAGCAGTAGCGGCAGTGCCAGTGTGCGTAGCAAAAGAAGTGCTAGAAGTAGAAGGGGTGACCACCGGAAGAGTGGGGTTAGGCCCAGAAGGGGGAACAACAGACGTAGCGGGGAGGCGGCGCAGCACAATGGCGGTTACTTCATCAGCAAAAGCAGCGCGGTTGTCCTCCGCGAGCTTAAGACGATCTTCAGCTTCTTGTTGGGCCTTGCGAGCGAGGGCCAGCTAGCGCTGAAGGGTCGCAGTGACTGACTCGTCGTCACCGGGCATGGTGACGACGTGCGGGCCCTGCCGGACAGATTTTGGCAGAGTTTCCCCTGCCCCAGTGGGCGTGGGAAAAATGGGGTTACCTGAGGTAAAAGATAAGAATGTTGCAGGACAGCCCACCCCAAGTCAGACAAGACAAGCCACCGCACAGAAGGCAGAAAAAGAATACAAATAGGTACAGTGCACAGCAAGCAAGGGAGTCAAGAGGACGGACTGCGCAAGAAGGCAAGGAGATGTGGGAAAAGAGCTACGGCGGTTGCAAAAAGGATGGCGACTGTAGACGCAGCTGGAACCACGAGAGCTAGGGTTCTAGCGGTGAAGGAGGCACCGAGAGTGATGAAGACACCGGCAAGGGAAACCGTCGCGGTGACAAGGCTGGAGCCCGCAAATGGAGCAGATGAGGCTGCTGCCACGGCGGCCAACGTAGAAGCGCGGATGGACGATGCTGCGGCAGTTGTAGCAGATGCTGCTGAGGCCGTCGCCGATGCAATGGCAAAGGCTACTGCGGAGATTTGCGTGCCTATGTCAACAACGGCTGCAGCAATGGGTCCAACAACGGCTGCGGCCTCTGTGTACGCCTCTATGGAGCGCCCGGCGGAGGTTGCTGCAGGGGCGCGCGAAGCTCTAGCGGTTGCGGCGAATGTAGCTACAGCCACTGCAGCTGTGTCTATAATAGCAGAAGTGGGACGGGTGAGAGCACCCACAAGACTGACAATATCCTGTGTCAGTGCTGCGTACAGCTGAGCAGCGGCGGCCTCCGGGTTGACGTGCGGCGGGTAATCGCCCCAAGACGAAGGGGTTGGGAAGACGTTTACCAGACGATGACGTGAAGTGTGAGCAGTCGGTGCTGAGGCAGACTCGGACACCCGGTCGCTGCTCATGCCTCTGCGACAACGTTCGCAGTGAGGCAGCGCCCCCCCTCTGTAGTATCCTCCAGACGGGAGCGCGCCGGGACTCTCACAATTCGCCAACATGGAAGCTGTCGCACCACCGCAACGGTGGAGTAGTGAAGCTGGCGGCAGCACCGGCAGCACGGAGGCACGAAGGCTGCCGCAACGTGTGGCATTGCTGCACTGCAGCTTCTTGCTACAGCGTGGCTTGAATTGCGACAGCCTCTGCTGATGCGGTTGAGGCGATGCAGTGACTGTACTCGCACTTCTGCGGCAGCTTAGGGTGCAGCGGTTGTGGCGACGAACGGCTGCGGCTGCTTAAAATGCAATTGTTGCAATTGTGAGCAGCTGCTGCTACGTAGAATGCAGTTGCTTAGGATGCAGTTGTTGCGGCTGCTGCGGTAAATAGTGCTGCTACCGAGGGCACTTAGCTGCACTTGCACCTGCATTCGATTCAGCGGGTGCAGCTCTGTATGCTGACGCCGTTGAGGCTAAGCTTGGTGCTGCTGCTGCGGGAGCTTAGGTGTGCTAGAACCTAGGTCCGTGGTTGCGATTGCTGTGGCTGTAGTAGCTGGACATCAGGAATAGTCGGAGTTGCTACTGCGGTGTGCGTGTCCGCGAGCTGCTACTATTCCTACTGCTGCGTTTAATGTGGCGGCAGGAGTGGTTGCGGGTGCTGGCTCCGCAGTTGCGAGTGATGGCTTCGCATTTTTAGCTGCAAAGCTGGCTGCCGTTGCAGTTGCAGCTGTGGCGGCTGAGAAGGCTGTAACTAAAGACGGTGCTGTTGCTTAAGCTGCTGCCGTAGATGTGGCAGCTGCAGATCTGCAGCACCCACGGACGCCAGCAGTCCCGCGAGAGCAAAAAAGGGGCACACCGGCGGGTGTCTTCACGTGGCTCCTGCAGCTGCCCGCCACAAGATGTGAGTGAGCAGCGAGCTGCCGTGGGAGCGTGTTCAACAACAGCTTGGCAGCAAGAGTGCTCCACATGGCAGAAACAGCGGCGGAAGCGGCGTTGGCGACAGAGACCGGCCGCACACCGAGATCTAGCGCTTGATTCGCAAGCGCAACACCCCCTCTCCCCACTGCTCTGATACCAGTGGATGAAGGATCCTAGTGAGGAGGAGAGCGAGGGAAGTATGGAGGACAAGCCAAGCACACTAGACATCAAACGCCATGGATGCTTGACTTGTTCAGTGACGAGCGTGAGAGAACACACGCAAAGTAACGAGAGAGAGGAGACAAGGGGAGCAAGAGCTCGCTCCCCTCGATCGGGTGGGGAGCGAGCCCACCTGCGATCCTGGGTTTTCCCATTTGCCCAATCTCGAGCCTGACCCTCCACTGGTCTTTTTACCTAAGACTGTCAGCAACATGCATCCTGGACAGTAGCACCTGGGCGATCCTAGTGTCAACAATAAATCTGGTTATGCAGACCTGTGCATTAGGCAATCCCAATGCACCCTGTGAGTGTGATTCTGAACGGTGTCCTTGTGAGCCGGTGCCACGTGAACGGTGACATCAGCGCCAGTGTCACTCAAGCATCAATCACCTGCGTCAGTGCGGTGAGTGTGCAGCGAGGCCAGAGGTCACAACAGAACTGTGGGACACAAACCAACATATGTAGGGGCGCCGGTAGCTAGTTGCACTGGGCCCCGTCACCCCCGCTAAGCCCAAACAAATCAGCAAGGAGATCACACTAAATACACCACATGAACAACAAATGTGGTCTCCTCGAGGCACTGGAATAGCGCTCCAAGTTCCCGGGTCTCAACCATTGAGAAAACACGAAGAGTGCTAGAAACACTCGAAATTAGCGTCCAGACATCGCACACAACTTTGCGAACATCGAAAACATTGGGTCTCCTTGTCGCACCGGTACAGTCCATGGGGTCCGCGGGTCTCAACCCACTGAGAAAACTCTCCTAGCTTCCGACAAGCCAACATGACTGCCGGAACGCATGGACCGCTTCTCGCCGGCGCTGTCGTAGGTGTTGGAGAACTCTCGGGACACTCTGGAGGCCCGCCGTGTCATCACGCTCTCCTCTGCCTTATACCACCAACGTGGGGTATATGGGTAAATCATTGGCGTCAGTTGTGACGGGTGGAATCCACAAAAACCAACACAGATGGATGTCCATTGGCCTCTGCACAAATGCGTCTATGTAGAAGAGTAAATCAACACGATCCGATGGGGTGGCCTCGTGCTATGCGCGAGATGGGACTCGATATGCCGCACAACCAAGTCTTTGCTCCCCCGACAGCTCAACATTGTCGTTCTCAGTGAGTTTCCAACACCCTAGGCGTCCCTCTCACCCTTGCCCCGTTGCTCCCACACTCCCTCACTCTGCTCTACAGACCAAAGACCTCCATGCATAGAGTGGTTTACTCACAGAGGAGCTTGCCAAACAACCCTGTGCAACACACACTGGTCCATTCATTTCAGTTTGCCACTCATGTGAAGATACATATTGTGGTGCGTCAGTGCTCAAAATTGCCACATACACCTCGCAACCCAGAGTGCTATGCCATTTCTCTGCAAGGCTTCACATGCCAGTCATCGCTATCGCCATCTAGCATTGTGTGCAATCATGAGACCAGGGAAACCTAGCACATTGCACCCGAATGCATGCAAATGTCACCTACCGGAACTCCTGAGTTAAGTAAAGGCTGATAATGTCAGCATTGTGTGCAATTATGAGACCAGGGAAACCTAGCACATTGCGCCGAATGCATGCAAGTGTCACCTACCGCATCTCCTGTGTTAAGTAAACCCTAAAGTGGCCATGTATGGCCACTTTCCCTTTGCTGCTTCAAGGAATCCTGCACAAATACTCGCCTAGATTCCTCACAAGCACATGCTTCACCTGTCAGTGGCTACCGACATCAGGCAAATACATGGGGTGCACAACGCAAGGAAAAGCACACTGCGTGGCGCAGGTAGGAATGGTACAAAGAATGAGGCAGTCAGCTTTCTCGATGAACCAAGAAGCAGGCAGATCCTGAGATATGGTAAGGACTGTCTCAGAGGGCATGCTGAATAGTGGGTTCTAGTGTGCAGAACTGGCTGCGGCAAGGCATGCGGCCAGGAGACAAAAGCTGTGCGACAACTGCAGCCATGGCTCTGCTGAACCCAGAAGGGACAGACAAGCTGCACACAGCATGGACAAGGGCGCGAAGGGCCGGACAGCGTAATGACAAACACAGAACCAAACGTAGGGAGGCACATGGTCCAGAGGATGGGAAGAAACATAACCGAACCTCCCTCATGCCCGCACCGTAGAGAGGGATTTCAAGGAGGACAAAATCCGTCCTTCCCATCTTTGTGTGGCACACGAGGACTGTGTCTCAAGGAAAGCACCATGTGATTCGGCAGCAAGCGAGCCACATGCGCCAAGTGCGACAGTCAGGACGAATGCAGTCTCCACCGCAGCAAGGACAAAATGGACATGGGAAACAGTAGTGATGGGCACAGTGGAAGGCGTGGCAAAGACAGATGTTGCACGCACAAGCCCCATGGACCGGGAAGAGTGAGAGCATGTGAATTACAGGATGTGCAATGGACATGCACAGCAGCGGACATGCCAACAATTCACGAAGGGGGACAGGGCACCGGCAGGCCTAGTGGTGAACATGGAGAACAAGAGCACGATGCATGTTTCAACATGCAGCGAGGACAGGTGGGCGAGAGACAAGGTCGACGAACAGGCCAGGATGAGGCGAGCAGGCAAGAGAAGTGCGGCCAGGGAGGGATCTACAGCGAATATGGGAAGGACATGGGTGATCAGGGGGGTGAGGCCAGGACGTCCACTGTGGAGGATGTGATGACCACAGCCATGAAAAGTCGAGGACGGGGATAGCGCAAGAGGCGATGAAATGGGCACAGAACATTGCCAATAACCACATGGTGCGAGAGAAGGTACAACCTGGGTTCGAGATGCCCGGAGGGCATGCGCAACGTGGGACAGCAGACAGAAGCCCTGGATACGGTGCAGATGGGCACAGAAGAGGCATGACGAGGATACGCGCAGTGATGGAGACTAGCGTGAACAGTGCCAGACACAGGGAGGAAGACTCCTGCCCAGGCAGAAAGGACCACACTGCGTGCTGCTTCATGAGGTGTGGCACTTGAGTTCCGAGTCATGAGAGGACGTGACATGATTCCCACAGCCACTGACTGGGGAAATGGCAGAGGAACTGTCAGGTGCAGTGCCTAGCAGCACCGGTGCTAAAAGCACTTGGGCCTGCAGCTGCCACTGACGCCAGCACAGCCACTGGCAAGGGCGCGCGCAATGCACAGCACCGCAACCCAGACCGTGTGCCAGTCCCTCATCCCCACTTCCAGCCCCTCTCTTGCGGGTGGGGAGCCCAATGAATAAGCGAAGAGAAACGGGGAAACCAGAACAACCTGAAGCAGAAACAGGGAAACGGAAAAACAGAGAAACAAATGAACGGGAAAAGGAGACGAAAGAAAGAAGAGAAAAAAAAGGCACAGAGGCATGGGAGTGGGGTGAAAACACAGGCCAATCTACATCATGGTGACAGAGATGCAATGCAGCGTTGAAAGAACGTGGAGGTAAAAAAGGATCAGACCCACGAGCACAGGATCCAACCGGAGCAAAGACAAGACTGCTAAGAATGCGCCAAAAACCCCCGATTTTTATGCATTGGGCACTATGCTGTGGAGACAGGTTAGGACTCCGGTTTTTTTCATTTGTTCGGAAAGAAGATTCTAAGAAACACTCATAAGGTTCTGAGAACGTTCACCAAGTGCCTGGAAAGATACATCATTTGAAACAAGCGAAGTGACACAGCGAGCAGTTGTGCTAGCAGAATGGAGGTGAGACAACTCTGCCTGTCATGAATCCGCCGCTGAAGGCCATCGAGATGAACTGGGACCCGCCAGACGTGCAAGCCTCCAGATTTGTGTACAATGACCCGTTTGCAGACGCATCTGCAGTTCGCGTCCACCGAACTTGCAGCAGAGCTCCTGGTCTGAGCCACAGGACATGACCGAGAGGTTTCAGCTCTGACTTTCAGATGTCGCTCAGAATTCGCCCACCGCAGGAGTCGTGAGAAGGTCGCGCAGCATGTTGTGGTGATGGAAGACTCAGATGTCGATTGAGTCAATGAAACCCGTCTTGCGGAGGACGGCGGATCTGACGTGGTCCAGATCCCGTCCACGCAGTGTCCGCCCGACGCCCTCGTAGACAGAGAAGGTCACGCTCTTGGCGTAGTCCCTTGCAACTAGCTCGTGAGGCGGTATCATTCCCCCTTGTTCTAGTTCATCCTCATCAGCCAGCAGGTGCGGAGGAGGTTTCATTGCAGCAGACCCAGTGATCTTCGTCCAGTCGGGAACGTTCACTGGCGCAGAAGCTCGCCGCATGGGCTTCAACGGATCCCGAGCAGGCGCCACTCTTGGGATGACTACGGACGGGGTGAAGCCAACCCCTGTGGCCACGCCCAAACCTGGACCGACGATATCCCCTGCAAAACCTACGCCTGGTCCTTGACCGGAGCCCGCGCGGCCAAACCCCGAGGGAGCGGATATGACTGCGAGCCCCTGATGTTTGCCGAAGGCGTCGAGGAGCCCGGGGTTCGCATCTGTGCGGCCGCGGTTGATGATGCGGAGAGGGGGAAATGAGGGTTCGCCCGACGGCATCGCCATAGCGGGGGTAGGTTGGTCTCGGCCTTCTGCTTCGCCTGCGTCGTCGTCGCCGTTCCAGATATCATCTTCGCTGAGCTCCTCTCCGAGAGCCTCTGCTGCGCCCGAGGACGATGTGCTCATGATGTCGGCTCGCAGGGCGGCCCTGAAAGACTGGTCAGGCCCGTTCATGGTGGCAGAGAGTTGTAACGATCCCGGAAACACGGTGGTTGGCAGTTAGAGAACACTGGACTGGGTACAGACTTGCGCCCGCAATAGCATTCGCCAACAAGAACTCGACCCTTGAGGCCGCGATGCTTTCGCTTGGAACCCCAGACGGCCCGGGCTTCTACACTGGGTCAGTGACGGAAAAGGCGTTGGTGAGGTAGATTACTTCATGCCTTAGTAGCAGTGGCAGACTCGCCGAGCTGACCTTGGAAAAGGAAGAGAGGGGCACTGTCGTCACGCCTTGCCAGCGGAGACGAGGGCTCGACAATTAGCTAGAGATGTGCTCTGAATGCTTCACATGACGGGCAGGCACGGATAAGCCATGGGGCTAACAGAGCCATTCGAGGTTACGACTGACCCTTCCCACTCGCCCTCGGATGGTGAGAGCAGTCGGCTACCCCTCCCCAGGTATGCCATCCCTCTCAGCTGCAGCCGGACGCATCTGCCCGCAAACCAACCTGGCACGCCGAGATCGATGAGGGCGGCAGGCAGACTTCCAGCGACCAGCCCATCGTCAGACGTACGATGGTGCAAAGAAAACCCACGAGGACTCCAATGTGCACGCTCAAATCCCGAAATTTATGGCAGCCGGTCGAGCAGGAAGACCTCAAACCAGTAGAATGTTTTCTGTTATATCGAATATCTAACAAGCCCCTCCCTTTGGAGAGCATTCAGGGAAACTTCGAAAACACCACGTCACCTGACAGATCTCACTTCCACCAGGGACATGCAAACGAGAGGGCAAAAATCCACCAATCAAACCCATCGTACAAGCTGGCGCAACAAACTGGGGCAGCAGGACGACGGACCACCTGCCCCAACCGCAAAACACGTGCACGCCCCCAACCACGGGCCTACCGCATTTGTCTCGCGCACGAGTTCCTTGCCCATGGCAGGCCTAGGGAGCTGCACCTGCAGCCTCTCTGGTTTTTTTGGGGGCAAACTTGTCCGAGGTGGTGTCCTGACCAGCTGCCATGACACCCAATGACGGAATATACAGGTAAGAAGGACGGGCGCCTACTAAAACAATCAACTACCAGAAAAGGCGATGCTCACTGCTAACCATCATTGTGATCCACTTTTCTCACTTTTCAATGCTAATCGCCCACCTAATGTACAAAGTACAAGCTGTGGGCCGAGCTAACACCAAGCTTTTGACCAGGAATTTCTTTCCAAGTTGCTGAATTCTTAAGAAACATTTCCGTATGGTTCAGGCCGTCTTTATTGTTCCTCTGGGACTATGAGGGACGAGAAGAGACCTCTGATCCAACCAGAGTGAAGTTGTCGACGTTTCGGCCATCATCAACTCCAAAAACTAACAAGGGCACAACTATGGCACAACCAAGGCATATCTAAATTACAATAATTTTGCAAAAATATTCCAAGAATAAGGCACAAGAACGGCACAAAAAATTCATACAAAGCGCATATCTGGGAAAAATCATGGTACAACAAGGCCATAGCAAGGTACAACTAGTGCAATCATAAGACAGCACTATGTTTGAAGTTTGGGGCAAGCATGGTACCAGCAGAGCGTAACTAGGGCTCCAACGAAGGCACACCTCGAGTGGAACAAGGATGCAATTAATGTGTAACTAGGACTCAACTACGGCACAACTATGTCGAAAGTTAGACGATAGTACGATTCAACTAGGGCGCATAGTACTGTCCCATCTTTTCAAGGAATTACGAGATACTTGATTTCCTCAAAATCCACGCCCTTTACGTTTGTTGGAGTGATCCTCCCAACCCCCCGTTCTCTCCTTTCCTTCTTTTGACATTTGCCCAGACACGGTTTAGTTCCTACGCGGGTGCACTCATAGTTTTGATTTTTCAAAACAATAATTTCTCGCATGACAGACCAGTGTATCTGTAATGACAAGCACACTAACGTGTTTTGCAAGCGCGACAACGCAGTCACGATGGACACATTGGAGCACTCTTGCCACCGCAAGCGCACTCTAACTAAGCTAGACATGAAGCGTCTCGATAGAGGATCCCCCTTTTTCACACCTATTCACGTATTTTTCAGATTGCAATCAGCTGCCCGAATTAGAAACTCTTGGATCCTCCTTGTTCAGTTGGTGTCTTAATCAAAGATGTTTCCTCTAACTGGTGTTTCCTCTGCTGATATAAGAAGATTTCAATCTGAACGAGGTATGGACACAGAAAAATGAGGACGACCTCGCATGTCGGGGCCAACATGGTACAAAATCGTTGCTTGTACTCCGCCGCATTCGTCTCGCCAAAAGCGCTTGCTTGTGCAATGTCACTCACATGATTTGGATGTCTCAAGCTGGGGTTGAAGCCAATCCCCCCTCTCTCTCTCTCTCTCTCTCTCTCTCTCTCTCTCTCTCTCTCTCTCTCTCTGTGTGTGTGTGTGTGTGTGTGTGTGTGGCTCTCTCTCTCTCTCTCTCTCTCTCTCTCCCCCTCTCTCTCTCTCTCTCTCTCTCTCTCTCTCTCTCTCTCTCTCTCTCTCTGTGTGTGTGTGTGTGTGTGTGTGTGTGTGTGTGTGTGTGTGTGTGTGTGTGTGTGTGTTTGTGTGAAGCTTTAGAGACGTTTACCAAGTCGTGGGGAGTTGTACGGTTTTGTACTGAGGAACAAAGTTATAACGAGTTGTACCGCGTTGTAGTTAGTTGTACAAAATTTTAAGGAGTTTTACTGAGTCGTATAGAGTTGTACTGAGTTGTACAGAGCTGTACAGAGTTGTCTGAATATGTACGCAGCTATACGGAGTTGCATAGAGCTGTCTGGACTTATCCGGTGTTGTAGAAAATTGTACATTGTTAGGAGTTGTACAGATGTTTGCAGAGATGGATGGAGTTGTACGGATGTGTACGGAGTTGTTCAAAATGGTGCGGAGCTCAACGGAATTGTAGCTAGCTGTACGGAGTGGTAAGGAGTTGTAACATGCTGTATGGATTTTGACTGAGTTGTGCGAAGTTATACAGAACTGTATAGAGATGTACGGAGGTGTACTGAGTTGTACAAAGCTCTGCAAAGCTGTACGGAGCTGTCAGAGTTGTACGAAGTTGTACAGAGATGTACAGAGTTGAAGTGAGTTGTACAGAGTTAAACAAAATTGTACATTGTTGTACGGAGTTGTATGGAGTTGTACGGAGCTCTACGAGGTTGTAGCAACTTGTACAGAGTTGTATGGAGTTGTAGGCAGTTGTTTGAAGTTGTACGGAGTTGTATAGAGTTTTACGGGGTTGAACGGAAATGTACGGAGTAGTACGGAGATGTAGCACATGATATGGAGTTGTACAAATTTTTGCATATTTGTACAATGTTGTCTGGTGTTGTACACATATGTACGGTGTTGTACGGAGTTGCGCATGGTTGTACAGAAATATACTGTGTTGTAAAGAGTTCTACGGAGTTGTAGCAAGTTGAACAAAGTTGTACATATTTGTACGAAGTTGTACAGAGATGCAAAAGGATGTAGGGTTTTGTACGGATATGTACAAAGTTTTATACAGTTGTACGGCGTAGTACAAATAATGAGGGATTTGTACATATTTGTATGGAGATGTACAGTGTTGTACAAAGTTGTAGCGATTTGTACGGAGTTGTGTGGAGTAGTTAGAAGTTGTTCGGAGTTATACGGACTTGTATAGAGTTTTACGGAGTTGTACTCAGCTATGCAGAGCTATATTGAGATGTATGAAATTGTGCAGGGTTTAACAGAGTTCTAGTGAGTTAAACCGGGTTGTACAGAGTTGTACGTTGTTCTACGTAGTTGTAGGAAGTTTTATGGAGTTATACTGAGATCTACCGAGTTGTGCGGAGTTTTACATGGTTTTACGAAGTTGGAAAAAACTGTACAGAGTTGTATGGAGATGTATGGAGTTATACTGAGATCTACCGAGTTGTGCGGAGTTTTACATGGTTTTACGAAGTTGGAAAAAACTGTACAGAGTTGTATGGAGATGTATGGAGTTGTACTCAGTTGTACGAAGTTGTGTAGAGTTAAATGGAGTTAAAAGGAGTTATACAAAGTTGTACAGTGTATTGCGGAGTTGTTAAAAGTTGTGCGGATTTGTAGGTGGTTGTACGGAGTTGTAGCAAGGTGTGTGGAGTTGTACATAATTGTAGAGAGTTGTATGTAGTCCCATGGAGATGCACACATCTGTACAGAGTTGTACGGAGCTGTACACATTTTTACGGGGTTGTACATAGGTGTAAGGCTCAATACAGAGTTGTACAGAGTTCTGCACAGTTGTACAGAGTTATGCAGAGTTGTACAGAGTTGTACAAAGTTATACAGAGTTGTATGGAGTTGTACAGAGTTAAAGCGAGTTGTACGAAGCGGTACAGAGTTGCACAGAGAAGTACAAAGTTGTATGGAGTTGTGTGGAGCTTTATAGTGTTATACAATTTTTGGATTTGTATGGAGTTTTACGGAGTTTTATTGAGTTTTATGGGGTTGTACAAAATTGTATGGAGTTGTACGGAGGTTTATGGGGCTGCACAAAGTTGTTGTGACTTGTACAGAGCTGTACGGAGTTGAATGAAGCTGAATGGAGTTGTACAGACCTGCACGGAGTTGTAGCGATTTGTACCGAGTTATACGAAGTCGTACGGAGTTGTACGGGGCTTTACAGATTCCAAGAACTTGTAGAGAGTTTAACAAACGTGTATGGAGTTGTACGGAGTTATACAGAGTCTTGCAGAGGTGTACGAATTTGTACAGAGTTGTAGCGAGTTGCAGCAAGCTGTAGGAATATGTATGGAGTTGTACGGAGTTATACAGAGTCTTGCAGAGGTGTACGAATTTGTACAGAGTTGTAGCGAGTTGCAGCAAGCTGTAGGAATATGTATGGAGTTGTACGGTGTTGTATGGAGTTTTATAGAGTTGTATGGAGTTGGACGAAGTTATACAGAATTGTACAGAGTTGTGGATAGTATTGCAGAAGTATGCAGAGTTTTTCTGAGTTATACGGAGTCGTACCAAGTTGCATCAAGTTCTACAGAGTGGTAGGGAGGTTTACAAAGATGTACGGAGCTTTACAGAGTTGTACAGAGTTGTACAGAGTTGTAGCAAGTCGTACGGTGTTGTAGGAAGTTGTATGGTATTCAACAGAGTTGTATAGAGTTGGAAGGAGTGACACACTGTTGGAAGGAGTTGTGATTAGTTTTATGGAGTTGTATGGAGTTGTAAGGAGTCGTAGGGAGGTATACAAAGTTGTACGGAGTTGTCCGAAGCTATAACAAGTTGTACGGTGTTGTATGGAGTTGTAAAAACTTGTGCAGAGTTGTACGGATCTATACAAGGTTGTCTGGTGCTGTACAAATTCATACCAAGTTGTTTTAAAGTTGTACGGAGCTGTATGGAGTTTTGTAGTGTTGTGCAGAGCTATACAGTGTTGTACAGTGCCGTACGGAGTTTTACAGACTTGTACAAAATTAAACGGAGGTGTACGGAATTTTAAGGAGTAGTACAGAGTTGTAAGGAATTGTATGGAGTTGTACGGGGTTGTACAGAGTTTTATGGAGTTGTACAGAGTTGTAGGGAGGTCTAGGGAGCTGTAGGTAGTTTTACAGAATTTTACGGAGTTGTACAGAGTTGAACACAGTTCTACGAACCTATACAGAGGTACGGGGAATTGTATCAATTTGTGGCAAGTTGTAGGAACATTGTACAATGTAGTATAGTATGGAGTTTGAAGCAGGTCTACAGAGGTGAACAGAGTTGTACAAAGCTCTAGCAAGTTGTACGGAGTTATAGCAAGTCGTAGAGAGTTGAAGCAAGTGGTACTGGGTTGTATGGACTTGTATGGAGTTGTATGGAGTTGTACAGAGTTGTACAAAGTCACAAATAGTGAGAGGGGGAAGCAATGGTTTGGGAATTCTAATCATCAAATAGCAAGTACAACAATGTTTTATAAGTAGTGGAACGATGTGGCTGCCGTGCACAATGACAAACGAAAGTAGGCATATGTCACTGACCATGACCAAAGAATTTCACTTTGAAAGGTCAACGTTGACAACTCATAATACAAGTAACAAATGGTCACGGGGGGAAACAATGGTTTGGGAATACTTCTTATTGACTAGAAAGTTTCAATAGTTTCAATAATTAGTGGCTCGGTGTGGCTACCATGCACAACGTCCAACCAAATGAGGCATATGTCACTGATCATGACTAGAGAATTTCACTTTGGGTGGTTAACGTTGGCAACTTGTAATAGGAGTCACAAATGGTCAGAGGAGGAAAACATTGTTCTTGAATACTAGTTATTGACTAGCAAGTACAGACACATTCAATAAATAGTGGCATGGTGTGGCTACCATGCACAATGATCAACTATAGTATGCATATGACATTGACCATGACCAAAGAGTTCCACTATGTGTGGTCAACGTTGACAACACATAAGACGAGTCACAAATGGTCAGATGGGGGGAAAATGGTTTTGGAACACTAGGTATTGACTAGAAAATACAATGACCTTCAATAAGTAGTGGCACAGTGTGGCTATCATGCACAACGACTAACCAAAGTAGGCATGTGTCAGTGACCATGACCTAAGAATGTCACTGGAAGACAGACAGTGCCAACGGCACTGATTACGGCTTGAGGCTTCCTTGCATGTGAAAACTGACTGTGGATTTGGAATCTGCAATAAAAACAGTGTAAGATGAAGCCAAGAATGGGGTCAATCGATCAAGAATTGAGGAAGTTACGTCCGGCCGAGGAGAAAACGGGTGACAGGAATTCATCCCCAAGGACCAAGGCTCGACCATCGGAAGACCCAACAAAGCCAAAGTGCGTCTTGGGGCCTCGATAGTCAATTACTAAAGGATCATGAAGGGCCAAGGGCTCTTTGGAATGGTGCTCCGATGTGCTGTTACCAGAAAGGGCGCTTCCGGCAGCCGTCACTGCCGCTAGTGGTGCTACTAGTGGAAGATTGCCATGGTTCACGGAAACGGCCATGTCTCGGCCGTTCCTCCACAGAATGATGCTATTATTGGTGCGTTGGAAATCTGGGAGGATGAGCTACATGATGCTAAGGCAATAACGTTCAATCCTGGCCTATACGGAGCTGTACACGGCCCGGTGACCCCGGGTCGCCCAGGATATGTCATCATGTATATATTGTCTTGTATGTTGACACTTCAAGAACAAGTACAATTTGCTACCACTTTGCCACACATGTTCCCGTGCTCCCCTAATAGGACCCTATAATTCTGCAATTCTGGGAAGGTGTGCACTGACCTCCCCTTGGTCGGCGTTGCCGCTGGTTGGTGCCTACACCATCCGGTTGAGGCTAGCACACCGCACCCTTGTTCACACTTGGTATCAAAGCCACCCTTGGCTCAGGGGCACAATCTTGTATGTGGCAACCTCTCCTGGTCAGCATAGACCAGCATGCATCTTGTCTCCTTGGTGGATCCGTGCCCAATGCCACACACTCCGGAGGCAAGGCAGTAGACGGAGGACCCGTTGAGGAAGAAGTTGCACCGGACGCAAGGATGACTTCATCCGGCACGTACTCGTTGGCCGGGGCATTTGACGCGGAAGGCAAAGTAAGAGCAGCCGCAGCGATGCAAAAGTTGCTCACCGACATGCATGCCAAGATGGACCTGTTGGAGAAGCAAAACATGTACCTCAATCAAGAGCTCCCAAAGCGTCTAGTGCCAACACCAGTGGCAGTTGACACTGCAAATGTACCTGCGGTGGGCGTCCCGAGCCCGTCCAAGCCGGAGCCGTACAACCCATCAAGGAAAGATGGGCCAGATCCGCATGCTTGGATACTCGGACTAGAGCTGTACTATACTGCCATCGGCGTGGATGCCTCAAGGTACAAGGCGCGCCATGACTATGCTCTTACCCTGTTGAGAGGGGCATCGTTGAATTAATGGGCACGATGTGATTCAATCCAATCCACACGGCAGTGGAGCAACAATGGTTGCCTGCATTGCGGCCACTATTGGAATCTCTACCACAGTGGCTCCAACCTGCAGCAGAGGCAATCCTACCCTAAAATGGCCGACCTCATGGAAGGAGTTCAGAGAGTCGTTCATCAAGCGCTTCACCGTGGGCGACATGAGGAACAAAGCATGCGCCAAGCTGCGTCGACTTCGCCAAACTGGCAACGTCACCGACTACACCCGCAGGTTTCATGAGATCATTGCCAATTGTGGCTTCAACTCCCACAAATTGTGCTTCCACCACAGTAATAGCCTCAAGGACAATGCCCACGTCGTGAAGGTGATGCACGACCTCGATGACGACATGCCAGGGATGATCACAGCAACACAGCGGTACAACTTGCGCGTGCACCAGGCTCATGCCAACAGCCACAACTCTTCCGGTGGTGGATACGACAAGCGGGCCGAGAGCAAAGACTCGCCCATGGAGAATGGAGCACTGCAACAGCGCAAGTGTTACAACTGTGGCAAGCCTGGCCACATTGCGCGTGATTGCTTGCATCCAAATAAGGACGACAGCAAGGGTGCGCGACAAGGGAAGGGAAAGCAAGCCACGAAGGAAGTAGAGAAAGTAACAAAGGATTCGGGAAATGGGGAGAGCTGGGAGTAGATGGTGTTACTCCTGGCTCCTCTCAGCTTAAACCGCCAGTTGACCGTCCACCCGTACACCTTGCGACAATTAAGGGGGGTTTCCAAGGTCAAGCCATGGGATTCGGGGTATGAGGAGGAGCAGCCCGCACTTCTCTTGGAGGCGCGAGCGAAAGGTGTCAAAGAGAAAGTGGGGATTCTGCTGGATTATGGCGCGAGCCATAGTTTTGTGAGCATGGAGTGTGCTTGAAAGTGGGGCCTTGCGCTCACGACCAAGAAGCGGACCGCTAACCAAGTGGACGGCACAATTGAAGTGGGACACATAGTCTGTCCCCTCTCCATTCGCATGGGGAAGCTTCGCATAACGACCGTATATGATCCTTTGTTGTGACTTCCTCCACAAGTACAACTTCGTCGTCAATTGGGAGGCGCACACTGTCTGAGTCAAGCTCAGAGACAAGGAGTATCCCCTGCCTACGTTGTCCGAGGAAGAGGCCGCGGAGGAGGAGACTTGCAAGGAGGAAGCGTCGTAGGAGTCCGTGCCTCGCTAGGAGGAATTGGCGCCGTTGACGCTGAACCCGGCGTAGCTCAAGCGCGCGATTTGAAAGAAGTAGCAGATTTTTTTGGCGTTCGTGCAAGAAGTGGAGGACAATTTCGATGAGCCAGAGGACGTGGCGCCTGTTGTGGCACATGGGGCAACTCGTGCGTAGCCGGGGGCCCAAGGAAAGTTTACCGCATTGCCCAAGGGGCTACAGAAGGTGTGTATGGAGTTTGAGGATGTGTTCCCCAACACCCTTCTGGCGGGTCTGCCACCAAAGCGGGGCGTGGACTATCGCATCGACCTCAAACCTGGAGCGCCCCCACCTGTTTGTGCAACATACATCATGAGCGACATGCAGCTATAGGAGCTCAAGAAGCAGCTGACCGAGATGGTGGAGTGGGGCTTCACCTATCCTGTTTATGTAGAGAAACACGGGAGAGATGTACATGTGTGGACTACCGAGCGTTGAACGAGTTGACCATCAAGAACCGGTACCCGCTTCCACAAGCCGAGGAGCTCTTTGATCAGCTCTGTGCGGCTCGCTTTTTCACAAAGATTGACCTCTGATCCGGCTACCACCAGATCCGCATCGCAGCAGATGATGTGGACAAGACGGCCTTCTACACACGTTATTGTCACTACGAGTTCCTCGTGATGCCTTTTGGGTTGACCAATGCGCTGCCCACCTTCATGGCGGCAATGAACATCTTCAGGCCGTACTTGGATGACTTTGTGATGGTTTACCTTGATGAAATCTTGGTGTATAGCAGGACGACGGAGGAGTATGAGGAGCATGTGAAGAAGGTCCTCGAGATTTTGAGAAAGGAGAAAATGTTTGCAAAGGTCTCTAAGTGTGAGTTCGCGGTGGGTAAAATTGAATTCCTTGGACACATCATGGGCGATAGACAGATTTCCATGGACCCATACCAGGTGTCGGCTGTGCAAGAGTGGCCAAAGTTGCGTAATGCGCATGATGTGCAAGTGTTCCTTGGTTTTTGCAACTGCTACTGCAGGTTCATCCTTGGCTACGCGGGAGTATCAGCGCCACTCTCCAATCTCACTCACAATGATTGCGAGTGGAGTTGGGGGCTTAGCAAATAAGAAGCCTTTGAGAATCTCCAAAGGGCTCTGACCTCCGTGCCGGCCTTGCACTTGGCCAACAGTGGTCATGAGTTTGAAATGGCGACAGATGCATCAGACCTTGCCATTGGTGGAATCCTTTTGCAGGACTTTGGCCACAGGTCGCAGCCGGTCGCCTACTACTCGTGCAAGTCATGCGGGATGGAGCTGAACTACGCCACCCATGATAAGGAGATGCTTACCGTGGTAGCAGCCTTCAATAACTGGCAGTGCTACCTCGAGGCACGGAAATGCACGGTCTACACTGACCACCACGCATTGAAGTACTTCAAGACGTAGCCAAACTTGAGCCGGCAGCAAGCGCGTTGGATGGAGTACCTCGAGTCGCACTTCGACTACAACATCGTGTACAGACCTAGTCGCATCAACCCAGCCGACGCACTCTAACGACGACAGGACCTGATGATGCGGGTCACCTCTCTCATTGTCCACGAGGATGCTTTCCTTGTGAAGCTCTTCACGGAGGGTTATGAGGTGCATGGGGAGTACGACGCTCAGAGATTTTCCTTTGAGGCATCGTATTGGCGACAACGCGGCACGTAGCAAGTGGTGGTTCCCGCAGTGCCGGCGCTTTGGCAGCTGATTTTGGAGGAGTGCCATGACAGTGGCCCGAGGGACAAATTCTCTGCTGACAAGACCTTGAAGACTGTGGCTCGCTTCTTTTGGTGGCCCACCATGTCTCGTCGGAGGTGGCTGAATTCTGCCGGAGCTGTGACATGTGCCAATGCCATAAGGCGTGGAGGACGAAGACCCCGGGTCTCCTCCAACCCTTGCCTATCCCCAAGGAGCCGTGGCAAGACATCTCCATGGACTTCATCACGGGCTTGCCCGAGACAATGGCAGGTCACAATGCGCTGTTAGTGGTTGTTGATCTCTTCAACAAGATTTCGTACTTCATCGTGATACGTGATACGGTGAGTGCGGAGGGCACGGCTCGGCTGTTCCTCAAGCACGTGGTGCGTCTCCATGGCGTGTCGAGATCTATTGTGAGCGATCGTGACCCGCATTTCACGTGTAATTTCTGGCGAGAACTCATGGAGCGGTATGGCAACAAGGTGCAGCTGTCAACCAGCTTTCATCCCCAAACTAACAGACAGATGGAGCGGACGAACCAGAAGCTGGAGAAGCTTCTCCGTACAGTGGGTGATCCGGAGGAGACAACGTGGGACCAGCGGTTGCTGGTCGCTGAACTGGCGTATAAATCCGCTACATCCGCCTCCACCGGTAAGGCGCCGTTTGAGGTGGTGACCGGGATGGTGCCCGCCACACCCCTCAGTTTGCACGTCGCAAGCAACCAACCCGCGGTGGAGTCTACTGCACGTGACTTCAAGCAGATTTGGGCAGCGACGCGGCATGCCTTAGCAAAGGCACAAGAGCAGTAGAAAGTGCAAGCAGACCACCGACGCGTCGACGCAATGCTCAAAGTTGGTGAGCATGTACTTCTCAACAGTGTGCAGGTCAAGCTTCACGGGGTTTGATCGGACAAGTTGAAACCCCGGTGGCTTGGTTCGTTCGAGGTGCTCGAAATGCGGACACTCGTGGTGGCGTGGTTGGCTCTTCCGCCTTCCATGCCAGTCCACGACGTGTTCCATATCTCCAAGCTCAAGCTCTACCACGATCCAGCAGAGCATTTTTCGGGACGCAGTTTTGAGCCTCCCCCTCAGGTGGTCATGGAGGGCGAGCAAGAGTTTGAGGTGGAGGCCATCCTTGACCACCGTCGCCGTGGTCGTGGATGTGAGTACCTCGTCAAGTGGAAGGGCTACGATGCAGCCCACAAATCATGGGAGCCTGCCTGCAACTTCAACATTGGTGGGGTGAATACCATCCTTCGGGAGTATTAAGAGCGAACCGGGACGGCTCGCTCCTAAAGGGAGGGGGATACTGTAAGCCAGACAGTGCTAACGGTACTGATTACGGTTTGAAGCTTCCTTGCATATAAAATCTGATTGTGGATTTGGAATCTACAGGAAAATCCGTGCAAGATCAATCCAAGAACGGGGTCGATCCATCAAGAATTGAGGAAGTTATGCCCGGCCGAAGGTTGGAGCAGCCGCTGGGAAAACAGGTGACAGGAATCTACCCCCAACGACCAAGGCTCGACCCTCAGAAGACCCAACAAAGCCGAAGTGTGCCTTGGGCCCCGATAGTCAATGACTCAAGGATTATTGAGGGCCAAGGGTGCTTTGGAATGGCGCTCTGATGTGTAATTAGTAGAAAGGGCGCTTCGGGCAGCCATCACCGCTGCTAGTGGTGCTACCAGCGGCAGATTTTCGTGGTTCATGGAAACGGCCATATCTCGGGTGTTCCTACACGGAATGATGTGATTCTTGGTGCGTTGGAAAGCTGAGAGGATGCGCTACATGATTCTAAGGTGATAACACTTTTCCCTGGCTTATATGGAGCCACACATGGCTCGGCATCCCCAGGTCGCCTAGGATGTGTCATCATGTACATATAGTCTTATATGTTGACACTTGAAGAACAAGTACAATTTGCTGCCACTTTGCCACACATGTTCCCTACTCCCCCAACACAACCCTATGCTTCTACAATTCCTGGAAGGTGTGCGCCGGCCTCCCCTTGGTCGCCGTTACCGCCGGTTGGTGCCTACACTATCCGGTTGAGGCTAGCACACAACGTCGAGGTTCACAGTCACGATGTGTGGTCAACTTTGACCACTCATAATACGAGTCACAAACGGCCATAGGATGAAACAATGGTTTGGGGAAAATAGTTATCAACTAGAAATTAAAAAGAACTTCAATAAGTAGTGGCATGGTGTGGCTACCATGCACAATGACCAACCAAAGTAGGTATTTGTCACTGACCATGACCAAAGAATTTCACTATATGTTGTCAACGCTGCCAACTCATAGTACAAGTCACAAATGGTCAGAGGGGGAAACAATGGTTAAATGATACTAGTTATCTATTAGCAAGTTCTAAGACCCTTAATACGCAGTAGCATGGTCTGGAAATTATGCACAACGAGCAACCAAAGTAAATATATGTCATTGACCACGACCAAAGAATTTTACTATGTGTGGTCAACTTTAACAACCCATAATACGAGTCACAAATGGTCTGAGGAGAAAACAATGATTTGGTAATGATAGTTTTTTACTAGCAAGCACAAACTTCAACAAGTAATGCCATGGTGTAGCTACCATGCACAATGACCAACCAAAGACGGAGTATGTCACTGACCATGGCCAATGATTTTGACTCTAAGTGGTCAACATTGACAGGACATAATACGACTCACAAATGGCCAGAGGGGGAAACAGAATGGTTTTAGAATACTAGTTATTGAATAGCAAGTACAAAGACCTTTGATACTTATTGACAAGGTGTGGCTACCATGCATAATGTCCCAACCAAAGTAGGCATATATCACTGACCATGAAAAAAGAATCTCACTATGTGTGGTCAACGTTGACAACTCATACTACGAGTCATGGATAGTCAAAGGGGAAAGCAATGGTTTGGGAACACCAGCTATTGACAAGGAAGTAAAAAATCTTCAATGATTATTTAAGGGCTTGGGTACCATGCACAATGACCAACCAAAGTAGGCATATGCCACTGACCATGACCAAGGAATTCCACTAGGTGTGGTCAACATTGACAACTCCTAATACAAGTCACAGATTTTTAGAGGGAGAAACAATGGGTTGGGGATATTACTCATTGACTAGAAAGTTTATAAACCTTAAGTAAGTAGTGGCACGGTGTGGCTACCATGCACAATGACCAACCAAGTTAGGCATATGTCGTTGACCATGACCAAAGAATTTCACTATGTGTGGCCGAAGTTGACCAAAGAATTTCACTATGTGTGGCCGACGTTGACAACTCATGATACCAGTCACAAGTGGTGAGAGGGAGAAGCAATGGTTTGAGAATACTAGTTATTGATTAGCAAGTACAATACTAGTTATCAAATAGCAAGTACAAAAACCTTCAACAAGTAGTGGCACGGTATGGCCACCATGCACAATGACCACTCAAATTAGGCAATGTCTTTGGCCATGAACAAAGAACTTCACTATGTATGGTAAACATTGACAATTCATAATAGGAGTCAGAAATGGTGAGAGGGGGGAAAAATGGCTTGGGAATACCAGTTATCGGCTAAGAAGTACAAAGATATTAAATAAGTAATGAAAGGTGTGGCTACCATGCACAATGACCAACCAAAACAGGCAAATGTCACTGAACATGACCAATACTCCACTATGTGCGGTCAACGTAGACAACTCATGATACGAGTCACAAATGGTCAAAGGGGGAAATAATGGGCTGGGGATACTAGTTATCAACTAGCAAGTACAAAGAACTTCAATACAGAGCAACACAGTGTGGCTAAGATGCACAATGACCAACCAAAGTAGGCACATTTCACTGCCCATGACCAAAGAAGTTTACTGTGTGTAATCAACGCTGACAACTCATAATACGAGATACACATGGTCAAAAAGGGGAACCAATGGTTTGGTAAATTTAGTTATCAACTAGAAAGTACACAAGCCTTGTATAAGTAGTGGCACGGTCTGCCTCCCATGCACAATGACCAACAAAAGGATCCATATGTCAATGACCATGACCAACGAATTTCACTATGATGGGTCAATGATGACAACAAGTAGAATGAGTCACAAATGGTCAGAGGGGGAACAAATGGTTCGAGAATACTGGTTATGAACTAGCAAGTACAAAGCTCTTCAATAAGGAGTGGCACGGTGTGGCTACCATGCACAATGACCAACGAAAGTAGGCATATGTCACTGATCATGACCAAAGAGTTTCACTATCAGAGGTCAATGTTGTCAACTCATAATAGGAGTAACAATTGCTCATAGGGGGAATCAATGGTTTTGGAATACTAGTTATTGGCTAGAAGGAAAAAAGATCTTAAAGAAGTAGTGGCACGGCGTGGCTACCATGCACAATGACCAATCAAACTAAGCATGTGCCAGTGACCATGACCTAAGAATGTCACTATGTGTGGTTAACGTTGACAACTCATAATACGAGTCGCAAATGGCCATAGGGTAAAACAATGGTTTGGGAATACTAGTTTTCAACTAGCAAGTACAAAGACCTTCTATTCACAGTGGCACGGTGTGGCTATTATGCACAATGAGCAACCAAAGTTGGGATATGCCATTGAACACGACCAAAGGGTTTTACTATGTATGGTCAATGTTATCAACCCATAATACGAATCACAAATGGTCTGAGAAGGAAAAAATAGTTTGGGAAATATAGTTTTTGACTAGCAAGTACAAAGACCTTAGATAAGTAGTGGCACGGTGTGGCTACCATGCACACTGACCAACCTAAGAAGGTGTATGTCACTGACCATGACCAAAGAATTTAACTATATGTCATGAACGTTGAAAGCACATATAGGTGTCACAAATGGTAAGAGAGAGGGGAATGGTTTGGGAATTCTATTCATTAGCATGTATGTACAAAGACCTTCCATAGGTAGTGGCACGGTGAGGCTACCATGCACAATGTACAACCAAATTTGGCATATGTCAGTGACCACAAGGAAAGAATTTCACTATGTGTGGTCAACGTTGACAACTCATATTACAAGTCACAAATTGTCAGTGGGAGAAGCAATGGTTTGGGAATACAATTTATCAACAAGCTAGTATAAATAACTTTTACAAGTAGTGGCATGGTGTGGATACCATACACAATGACCAACCAAGTTAGGTATATGTCATTGAACATGACCAACCGAATTCCACGATGTGTGGTTAACGTTGAAGAATCATAACTCAAGTCACAAAGAGTTGGAGGAAAAAGAAATGGTTTGGAATACCAGTTATCGACTAGCAAGTACAAAGACCTTCAATAAGTAGTGGCACGGTGTGACTACCATGCACAATGACCAACCAAATCAGGCATGTATCACTGCCAATGACCAAAGACTTTTACTATGTGTGGCTAATGTTGACGACTGATAATACGAGACACAAATGGTTAGGAGGGGAAACAATGTCTGGAATACTAGTTTTAACTAGCAAGTACAAAAACCTTCAGCACATAGTGGCAGAGTGTGACTACCATACACAATGACCAACCAAAGAAGGCATATGTCACTGCCCATGGCCAAAGAATTTCACTATGCGTGGTCAACGTTGAAAACTCATAATTTATGTTACAAATGGTCAGTGGGGGAAACAATTGTTCAGGAATACTAGCATGGAATAGAATGTATACAGTCCTTCAATAAGTAGTGGCATGGTGTGGCTGCCATGCACAATGACCAACAAAAGTAGGCATATGGCACTAACAATGACCAGAGAATTTCAGTATGATGGGTCAACGTTGTTAACTCATAATACAAGCCACAAATGGTCAGAGGGGTAAATAATGGTTTGGGGATTATAGTTATCAACTAGCAAGTACAAATACCTTCAATAAGTAGTGGCACGGTGTGGCTACCATGCACACTGACCGACCAAAGCAGGCATATGTCACTGACCATGACCAAACAATTTCACTATGGGTGGTCAACGTTGACATTTCATAACTCGATTCACAAATGGTCAGAGTGGGAAACAATGATTTGGGAATACTAGTTTTTGAATAGCAAGTGCCAAAACCTTTGACGTGGCTACCATGCACAATGCCCGACTCAAATAGTAATGTGTCACTGACCATGAAATCAGAATGTCACTATGTGTGGTCAATGTTGACTGCTCATAACATGAGTCGCAAATGGTCAGATGGGGAAAATTTGTTGAGGAACACTAGTTATTGAATAACAAGTACAAAGAACTTTAGTATGTAGTGGGATGATGTGGCTACCATGCACATTGACCAACCAAAGTAGGCTTATGTCACTGACCATGACCAAAGAATTTCACCATGTGTGGCCAACGTTGACAACTCATGATACGAGTCACAGATAGTTAGAGGGGGAAACAATGTTTTGGGAATACTAGATATCAACTAGCAAGTACCAAATCATTCAACACATAGTGGCATAGTGTAGCTACCATGCCCAATGACCAACCAAAGTAGGCATATGTCACTGCCCATGACCAAAGAATTTCGCTATGTGTGGTCAACATTGACAACTCATCATACAAGTTAGAAATGGTCAGTGGGGAGAACAATGGCTTGGGAATATTAGTTATGGACTACAAAGTAGACGGACCTTCAGTAAGTAGGAGCACGGTGTGGCTACCATGCTCAAGGAACGACAAAAGTAGGCACATGTCACTGACCATGGCCAAAGAATGTCACAATGACGGGTCAATGTTGAGAACTCATAATAGGAGTCACAGACGGTAAGAGGGGGAAACAATGGCTTGGGAATACTAGTCATCAACTATGAAGTACAAAGACCATAAATAAGTAATGGCACGGTCTGGCTACCATGCATAATGACCAACCAAGGGAGGCATGTCACTGACCATAACCAAGGAATTTCACTATTTGTGGTCAACATTGACAACTTGCACTACAAGTCACAAATGGTCAAAGGGGAAAAAATGGTTTGGGAATACTAGTTATTGACCAGCAAGTACAAAAACCTTCAATAAGCAGTGCCACCGTGTGGCTACCGTGCACAATGACCAACCGAAGTGTGCATATGTCGTTGGCCATGACCAAAGAATTCGTCTATGTGCGGTCAAAGTTGACAATACATAACAAGAGTCACAATGGTCAAAGGGGGAAAACAATGGCTTGGGAACACTATGTATCAACAAGGAAGTACATAATTCCTCAATAAGTAGTGGCACGGTGTGGCTACTATGCACAATGACATCCAAAGTGGGCATATGTCACTCATTATGACCAAACAATTTCATTGTGTGTGGTCAATGCTGACAACTCATGATACGAGTCACGAATGGTCAGAGGTGGAAACAATGGTTTGGGAATACTAGTTATCATCTAGCAAGTAAAAACTTCAATAAGTAGTGGTACGGTGTGGCTTCCATGAACAATGACCAACCAAATGAGGCATATGTCACTGATCATGACCACAAGAGTTTCACTATGTGTGGCCAACAATGACAACTCAACATAGGAGGCATAGATAGTCAGAGGGAGAAAAAGTGGTTTGGGAAAATTATTTTTTTGACTAGCAAGTACAACGACCTACAATAAGTAGTGGCACGATGTGACTACCCTGTAGAATGACCAACCAAAGTAGGCATGTGTCACTGTCCATGACCTAAGAATGTCACTATGTGTGGTCAACATTGATGACTCATAATACGAATCGAAACCGTTCAGAGGGGGGAAACAATACTTTGAGAATACCGGTTATCTACTAGTAAGTATAAAGACCTTCAATAAGAACTGGCACGGTGTGGCTACCATGAACAATGGCCAACCGAAGTACGCATACGTCGCAGACCATGAGCAAAGAATTTCACTATATGTGGTCAAAGTTGACAACTCAAAACTTGAGTCATGAATATTCAGAGGGGGAAACAATGGTCTAGGAATACTAGTTATCAACAAGAAAGTGCAAAGACCTTCAATAAGTAGTGGCATAGTTTGGCTACCGTGCACAATGACTAACCAAAGTAGCCATATGTCAGTGACCATGAGCACAGAATTTCACTGTGTGGTCAACATCGACTACTCATAATACGAGTCAAAAATGGTCAGAGGGAGAAAAAATAGGTTTGGGAATACTAGTTATCAACTAGCAAGTACAAATACGTTCTATATATAGAGACACGGGGTGCATACCATGCACAATGACCAACCAAATAAGGCATATATCACTGACGAAGACCAAACGAATTTCAATATATGTGGTCACCGTTGAAAACTCATAATACAAGTCACAAATGGTTGGAAGGGGTAACTATGGATTGGAAATACCAGTTTTCCTCTAGCAAGTGCAAACACCTTGAATAAGTAGTGGCACGGTGTGGCTACCATGCACAATGTCCAAGAAAAAGAGGCATATCTCTCTGAACATGACCGAAGAATTTCATTATGTCTGGCCAACTTTGACAACTTATAATACGCGTCACACATGGTCAGATGGGGAAACAATGTTTCCGGAATACTAGTTATCAAGTAGCAACTACAAAGACCTTCAATAACTAGTGGCACGACAAGGCTACCATGCGCAACGACCAACCAAAGGAGGCATATGTCACTGACCATCACCAAAGAATTTCAGTATGGGCGGAGAACGTTGATAACTCATAGTACGAGACATGAATGGTCAGAGGGGGAAATTGATGGTTTCAGAGTACTAGTTAAAAATTGCACAGAGTTGGACAGAATTGTTTGGAGTTTTATGGAATTGTATGGAGCTGTACGGAGTTACACCCATATGTACGGAGTTGTACAGAGTTGTACGGATGTACACGGAGTTGTACGGAGCTGTGCAAAGCTATACAGAGCTGTAATGATTCGCATGGCTTTGTATGGAGTTGTACAGATTTAGACAAAGTTATACAAAGTTGTACAGATTTGTACTGAGTTTTATGGAGTTGTATGGATATGTACGGAGTTTCATGGACTTGTACAGAGCTGTACCAAGTTGTATGGAGTTGTATTTTCTTGTACAGTTTTGTATGGAGTTGTACGGAGGTGTACAGAGTTTTACAGAGATGTACATATGTGTACAGAATTGTACGAAACTTTAGGGAGCTGCATGGAGTTGTACGGAGTTGGAAGAAGTTGTACAGAGTTGTGCACACTTGTATGGAATTGTACTGAGTTGTAGCAAACTATAGCAAGTTGTAGCAAGTAGTATGGAGTTGTACGGAGTTGGAAGAAGTTGTACAGAGTTGTGCACACTTGTATGGAATTGTACTGAGTTGTAGCAAACTATAGCAAGTTGTAGCAAGTAGTATGGAGTTGTACGGAGTTTTACGAAGATGTTCGGAGCTGTACAGAGCTGTACGGAGCTGTACGGAGTTATGCGGAATTGGGCAGAGTTGTACGGAGTTGGATGGGGTTGTACAGAGTCATTTAGAGTTGTACAGAGTTATACGGGGTTGTGTAGATCTGTATGTAGGTTCACAAAGTTGTACAAAGTAGTACGCAATTGTAGAGAGTTGCACAGAATTCTAAAGAGTTGTACGGAGTTGTAAGGAGTTTTATAGAGTTGTAAGGATTTGTACCAAGTTGTAAGGAGTTTTACGGGGTTGTAGTTGTTATATGTAGTTTTACGGAGTTGTGCGGACCTGCACGGAGTTGTACGGAGTTATACAGAGTTGTAGTGAGTTGTACATAGTTTTAGCAAGATATGCTAAGCACAGCTGTGGAAGATACTACAGTGGAGCCGTCGTGAGCAGCTCAGATGCAAAAGGAGCAGCGATAGTCATGGCAAGAAGACGCTCACACTGGCGACGCATGGTGGCGATGATGCGAGCCTCGTCTGTCAAGAGCATACACGTGTGCCACCCGTGTTCTGACTAGCCACAGTTGTGGCAGATGAGGCTGCCACCATCGGATCCGCTAGGCTGTTGCTGTGGGCCCTTGCCCTTCTTGCCCCTAGGCTTCTTCTTGCCAGATGAGGAGGCGCCGGAAGACGCTGCTGCTGCTGGGGCGGCAACAACCACTGAGGCGATGGTATGAGAGGCGAGGGACATTGTGCGATGGATGTGTGACTCTTGACGAGCCTCCTTGATACATAGAAAGATTTCATATGCCCAAGGCATGAGGGTATCCTCGGCAGCCATCATGGTGAGGACCTCCTGGGAGTAGTGGACAAAGATGTCGGAGAAGGCATTGGTGGCGCCACACTTGATGGTCAGGATTGCGAGGAGAGGGGGTGGCACTATGTCTACAAGGCAGCGCAGGATATCCTCTGCACGCTGCCAATAGGAGGTAACCGTCTCGGTCTCTCCCATGCGGAGGGAGTTGAACTCCCGGATCAGGCGGCTTGTCTCGGCGTCAGTAGATAGACGATGAGGGTGTGTAAGTATGTGCCACACTGCTACGGGGTCTTGAAGTGCGCCAGTGGTGAGGAGGGCGAGGAAGGGCACGTGGACAAGACGTGCAGCTGGAGGGGCAACAAGGAAAAGGGCAAGCACGACACGACTGGCGTCATATACTTGGTCGGCCTGGGTGGAGTCCAAGCGCAGGGCATAGTAGGGCCACAAGCCCTCACCCTATGCCCAGATCCGGAAGCAGAGCTCCCAACTCCGGAAATGATCGCCAGCCTAAAGCGGCAGCAGTGGGGCTTCAAAGTCCTTCAGCCCGCGGCTGGCACCCAGAGTGGGGCCTAGGAATGACGACACCGTAAGACTATTGGGGCTAGGTGTGTTGTTGGCCAGGTATTGCGTGGCATATGATACTACAGGGCTTGCGTACCCGGGTGGAACAAAACGTGCTTGTTGACGCTACTCATACTTCTATGGCAGTTGCTGATACTATTGTTGCAGCTATTGTTATAGCAACTGTGTTGACGGCTGCAATGCCGCTAGCTGTTGTGTCAGCGTTTTGAGCTGCTGGCGCAAAGTAGAGAGCAGATCTGTCGATCAAGCATGATCGATGACACAGCTAGTGGGCTGTTGGTGCTGTTGCGGTTATTGCTACTACTACGGCGATGGATGTTACTGTTGCTGCTGTTGTGGCTACTGCTGCTATTGTGGCTGCTGCTGCTGATGCTGCTACTATGGCTATCGTTGTTGTTGTTGCTGCTACTATTGTTGGTGTTGCTGTTCTTGTTGCTGTTGTAGCGGCAGCAGCTGCTGCTGCTACTGCAATTGTTGTAGTTGTTGCAGGAAAGGGGGTCCTCCAAGAAAGGAGGACCCCTCTCCATTCTCTGCCATGGTATCCTTTGCTTCTCTTCCCCTTTTCTTTATGCTGTTGATGTCAGCAGAGACATCAACAGTGACG
>SZWC01002812.1:0-29218 GCA_023375785.1 Penium margaritaceum | reverse complement strand
CAGCAGCAACAGTAACATCCATCGCCGTAGCTGTTCTTGTTGCTGTTGTAGCGGCAGCAGCTGCTGCTGCTACTGCAATTGTTGTAGTTGTTGCAGGAAAGGGGGTCCTCCAAGAAAGGAGGACCCCTCTCCATTCTCTGCCATGGTATCCTTTGCTTCTCTTCCCCTTTTCTTTATGCTGTTGATGTCAGCAGAGACATCAACAGTGACGCCAGCTTAGGATGGCTGACATTAGGAGCTACTGTTGCATTATGTACAAGGTTGCTGTTGTAGTGTTTTTTTGGTGCTGACATCAGCAGCAATGTCAGCCAAGTATGGCTGACTTCACCAACGCCTATGGTTCTGTTGTTGCAGCCGCTGTTGCGTCAGGTGCAAAGCTGCTGGTGCTATTGTTGCTTCTGCTGCTGCTACTGCTGTTGCTACTACAGCTACCATAGTAGCAGATATTGGTATTACTATTGCTGCTACTACTGCTCCTATTCCTACTACTAGTACTGCTACTGCTACTGGAACTACTGCTAGTGCTGCTCCTGCTATTGTTGTAGCTACTGCCGCTACTACTACTAAACTACTGCGTGTTGCTAGTGATGCTATAGTTGCTATAGCTACTATAACGGCTGTGGTTGCTGCTGCTCCTACAACAGGGCCACGTGCGGGGATGGGGTCTTTTTGTTTTTTGTTTTGTTTGTCCCTGCTTAATGCTTGCTTTGAGCTATGAGGAGCAAGCTCGCTACTTGTTTGCTGCTCGCTACGAGAAGCAAGCTGCCAGCAGCTACTGCTACTACTATTGCCTGCAGCTGCTACAGCTACTGCTACTAGTTGCTACTTGTTACTATTGCTGCTGTTGTTGTTGGCTGCTGCTACTGCTCGCTGCTGCTGCGCGCGGTCGCTACTACTGTCGGCTCCTGCCGCTGCCCGCTGATTCTGCTGCTGCCGGCTGCTTTTGCTGCTGCCGGCTGCTGTTGCTACTCGAAACTGCTACTTATGCTGCCAGACAACAGCTGAAAACTGGAAATGACTGATTAAGAACTGAGAGTGGAGAGCAATGGGAGACCCCTTCAAGTTCTAGCTCCACCCCCCTCTCTGTAGAGCTTGTTACTCAGCTAACCAGTCAATCAGAAAATAGACCTCTTTTCTACCAGGCAGGGTGTTCTCGGTGAGCCCTGCCATGCGGCCGACAATCCAAAACCAGAGCGTCGTCCGTTTTGCCTGAAACCTGGACCATACCATAACACAAACACTGCGAACCAGTCATGAGGTCAAATTAAGCTAGAAAAATAACAGTGAGGAGTTATGGCTGCCTAAACCCAGGCAGCGTCTACGCTAATCCCCGGTGTCAACAGTGCCCGAAAATCATGAAACTTAGACTCTAGGCATAACGTGCCGTTGCGAATGTAACTCTACAGTGAGACATGGTGCTAGAAACTTGTAGACAGCATATGCAGTGACAGTGACTGCTGGCAGCACGATTGCCAAGTAGGTCTACCAATCGAGCTGATCACAGTGGAGGGAGGAGGCTCCTGCAAACCGCATGTAGGCCTCAGCGTGCGTTGACTCCACCAAACGACACTCCAATAGTGTTGCATCTTGCCATCAGTCATCTGCACGCGGATGTACACAAGTCGGGAGGACACAAGAGAGTACAAATGAGAGATGTGTGAAAAACCAACACATTAGGCACCAAGAGGCTGGAACATTTTATTCATTTTAAGCAAACATGGAAAGTACTACGGGAAGGTGCTACAAGAATAAATCTACAACACACAACTTGAGCCCAACCAGACAAAAAAATGGCGCCACAAACATTCACCATTAGGCCACAACTAGTGCACAATTAGGACACAACAGGGATCCAACTATGGTACATTTTTTCATTTGTGATGTTGCTGTCAACCTGTACTGTTTACTATGACCACTTGGCCGTGTCCATGCCCGTGCAGATCCCTGTTGCAGACCCACGTGGCACTAGTGTGTCGTCTGGTGGTGAACTACCAGTGTGGAGCTGACCGACGACCACCCCAGAATCCTGGAGGCTGTCTGGGACCTTGTACAGTTTCTTTGCAGCATGTAGGAGTTTATCAGTGGACTGGCTGTGGGCGCAATTTGCATGTTTTTGCATTGTGTCCACCGCTTGATGTTGGATGCATGCACGTGACCAGTCGTAGCGTCTGGCTTGTGATTATGCACGTTTAAGTTCAGACAGCGTAGCGTTCTGACTTGTCTACGCTAAGTTACGGCCAAAACGATGGTTTTGGGCCGGTTTTAGGACAGACCTTGCACTGCCGCGTGCGACACCTGCTGTGTACCGCAGCAGGTACTTATGCCATGGACCTGTCATTTGTCATCTCCCTCTGCAAATGATATTGAAGCATTCTAACACTTTGCCTTGTGTCTCCTAGCAAAACTCTTGCTGTCGTGTGTACGACCTGTGACTGTCGTCACCGTCTGACCTGACACTGACGCATAGTCAGCAGCTGTGTTTCTAGGAAGCTTCCACACATCTTCTCATGGTTTCAGAGCAGTGAGACAGTTCTTGCTAGGCTGAGCAACAGAGATGCAACAGAGCAGTAGCAGTGAGTGTCACCATTGCAGCTGATTCACTAAGATCTGTCAACGTCACCTGAGTACCGCTGACGCCATCCGCCATCAACACGTGAGAGTGCAATAGCAGTAGCCGCTAGCAGCAGCAACACCAGGGGGCAACCACAGCAGGTGGCAGCCACTGGCAGCTGCTGGCATATGCGCTAGCAGCAGCAACAGCAGGCGAAAGCTGCAGCAGGCGGCAGCGGGCAGGTGCAGTAGTAGCAAGCAATAAGTAGCAAGTTGCGGGCAGCGAGCACCCAACAACAGCAGCAAGCAACAGTGCGCAGTAGGAAAAGCAGTGAGCAGCAGCAGCAGTAGCAAGCAGCAATAGCAATGCAGTAGCAGCGCACTGTAGGAGCAGTGCGCAGCAGCAGTAGCGCGCACTAAGAGCAGTGCACAACAGCGCTACAGCACAGCAGCAGCGCGCGGCTGCTGCCATAGCTACTCAAGCTGCTACGTAGTTGGTGTTGCGGGCGTAGGAGCAATAGCGACAGTAGTGGAGCAGAAACTACTCCAAAACTTCCGTGCAGATTTTGTGCGGCTGCTACCGAGCAGCCGCCCAACCGCGAGGGTTATAAGAAAAAACAAAAACGTGCCGACGTCAACATTTTTCTTGCCGACATCATTAGGTACGTGTTGATTTCAGAAAACCCCTGATGACGTGAGCACTTTCCTTACTCAAGTTTTTGGACTAAAAAGGCAAAAATTTAAAGCATTTCAATTCCTTGAGAACTACTTCCTGTTATGCAATCCGACCGGTTTGACATCCCGGTCCATACTGAGAGTTGACATGGCTCCAACTGGAGACAAGGACAAAGGACCACCAGATCCCTCTTCCTCGTCCTAGGGGGTCATGAGCCCACGCTCACACGCTATTGAGGACCTGTGGATTCAGCAGGATGAGATGTGTCGTTTGCAGTAGCAGCAGACTGACGCCATCCGTACTCTCACTGAGCTTCTTCGTGGTCAGTCCACGACCCCACAACAGACCTCCGAGGGAGTTGGCGGTGTTGTACCTCCTACGCAGCAGTCAGCATTTACACCAGAGACAACAGCAAGACGCAACCCGCCACCTCTTGATCATTGGGATGAGGACCCTAACGTGCCTGGTATGGAGGATGACACTCATCAGAGGGAGATTCGTGTGTTTCAAGAGCATCTCCGCCGGCTTCAGACAAGTTCTAAGGTCCCACAGACATCAGGCATCCGATCCTCATCTGATCCCTACCTCATTGACTTCCCTTGTCCCGGTATTTTCCCCATCCCTCGTCCTTCTCAGCCTGTGGTTGCTCTCCCTACGGAACGACAACCCAAGGACTTTGAGACACCGCCCCCAGGCTATGTCTGCGAGCACTTTGACTGCTGGGATACTCTTTTCCAGGGTTTGGCCACTTCAGAGGAGGTCTGGTCTTAATACCACAGTCCATACCAGGTTACGGATTGCACACAGGTGCTGACAGCGGCCAAGGCGATGCGGGGACTCCTTTATGCCATGCCACGCGAGACTGTCGTGGATTTTTGCCCTTTCCTTAGAGAGGCCGCCACAGGCGCGGGTGCTGATCCACGTCGGGGCGGGGACCTAGCTTTGTCCTTGCTTACTGCAGAGATGCACCCTACCCACGCAGCTCACATTCGCACCTTCCACTCCCTTTGTCAAGGACCTGCCGAGCCCGCAGCCAATTATTAGCAGCGTGCCATGCGCATCTACACGCGCGTTGGGACCTCTGGAGGTACACAACTATGGGCGCTTCGCACGCTCATGATCGGAGTTCGCCTTGAGCACGCAGAATTTTTCTTAGGTTACATCGATGCCGTGCTCCTGGCTTTCTCCACCTGTCTCTATCTTCTTCCTTGGGCGCATCAGCTTTTCCTCGAGGTGACTTCCACCCGTGAGGCAGCTGTAGCCCATCACAAGATTCCCATTGCTACAGTAGTCACGGACGCCCATCTTGCATTCCAGTTCTCCATCCTCTAGAATATCCTCCTCTTCCCCTTCCACAACAATCAACCCAACTCAAATGCAGGGCATGAAGGAAGGGCAAAAAAAGGTGTGATTTGGACCAACAGCGACAGTCATCGGGTGGTAGCAGTGGATGTATTGTTCACTGCTACAACTGTGGAGGTGCTTATCGCTACACCGAGAGCCTGCAGCCGCTTGACTGGGCGCGCATCACGTGCCATCTTCAGGCTGCACACGCACAGTGGTCTGCGTCGAGCAGCACAGCCTCTAGTCACGTGTCGTCCATGACTGTAACAGTTCCCGCTTACGCACCGCCAAGCAGTGGCAACCCGAACCCATGTGACAGTGCCATCACCAAGCTCCGTCACCTTGTAGTACTTCGCTTTCACGAAGGTGCAAGTGTGTCGTCACAGCCATGTGGTTCACAGATTGTTTATTTGTTCTTGTAGCTCGTGATGACTCGTGTGGGGGGGCACAGCTGGCATGTGATGATGATGGGCTTGAGAGTACCGATTGGATTCATGAGTCTCACCTCTATGCCCTTCACCGTTTCTCCTCACGTGTTGCTGAGCGCCCGTGTGAGGCCGAGTGTTCCATTTCCCCTTGTACAATGAAGCCATCCGATCTTGATCCCGGTGGCACTTGAATCATCAATTATGGTGCCACTCATCACATGACCTGTTGTCGTAGTGATTTTATTGTTCTCGATCCTCTTGCGTCTATTCGCTATGTTCGCACAGGCTTTGCTTAGTCACTGAAGGTCCAGGGTGTTGGGGTTGTGTGCTTCAATGTTTTGTCTGGCCCCTTTTCTCTTTCCAAGGTGCCTTTTGTGCTTAACCTTGAGCTCAACTTGCTGTCTGTGCGTGCCTGCACACTAATGGAACACTCTCTGGAGCACATTGCAGAATCCGCGACTGTGATAACTGTCGATACTCATAGAATTATTCTTCGTGCCTCCGTTGTGGATGATCTGTACCGTGTCTCTTGGTGTTTTTTCTTCTTCTCACTCCCCTTCTCCTCGTGCTCGTGTGTTTGTCACTAGTTTTTTGTCTGCTTTGCACCAGCGACTGCTGCATTGTCGCCTTTGTCATGTGGACTCCAACACCGTGTCAAAGCTCATTTGTACACAGCCTGCACTTGGTCTTGATGCGACTTCTTTCAAGAATTTCCCCAAGACTGAGTGTCTATTATGCACTCAGGGTAAGATGCATTGTTGCACCTACCCTGACTCCCGTTCTTGAGCACTTTTCCCCCTCCAGTTGGTCCATTCGGACCTTCTCATTCCTCTTCCTGTGGAGTCTTTGTCCAATCGGGGACGTTACGTCTTGACCCTCACTGATGACTTCACTCGGATGTTGTGGGTCTACAGCCTACGCCAGAAGAGTGACGCCGCTCTTGTGGTTCACCTCTAGCTAGTGATGGTTGAGCGTAAGTTCCGCCACACGCTGCATACCTTCCGTTTGGATAGCGGCGGCAAGTTCCTCGACAAGATGGACAATTTCTTTGCCGAGCACGGGGATTTTCACGAGGTCTCCGCTCATGATACACCTCATAGAACGATGTCTCTGAGCGGTGGAACTGCGCCATGGAGGATGCGGTTTGTGCTATGCGGTTTGAGTACGGTCTTCCAAAGTCTATTGCCTTTGAAGGATTCGCCTACATGACATGGGTCTGGAACCACCTACCGCACTGTCCCCTTCCGGACCACGTCACATTGCATGAGCTCTGGTTTGACCACAGTGCCAACCTGCGTCTCGCTTGTGTCTTTGCATCCATGGCTTTTGTGTGGTACACCGAGGACCAGCGGGGGTCCAAGGTCTCCCCGCAGGGTTGCCTGTGTTCCTTTGTGGACATCCCCCCGAGGTCGAAGGCCTGGCGTTTCTGGGACCCCACACGTCGTCGCATCGTTGAGTCCCATGACACGCTCTTCTTTGAGTCTCTGACCTACCATGACATGACCTCGATCATGTTGATGTCCGTCATGCACGTTCTTACGTGTGAGGCTTCTGGACGGATGGGGGAGTCTGGGCTTACAAGCACCTCTGGTTCGGGTGATGTGCCCGTTTGAGCACCCTCCACTTCTTGGTCTCCAGCTCTTGATGACCCAGCGATCATCGCTGTCAACCAAGAGACCTCTCAAGTCCAGCCGGTTTCTATCCCTCTTCCCTTGCATCCCACAGGCACCCATGACTCTGTACCCATATCCACCACTACTCCTGCCTCTGTGCATGGACCTGCATTGACTCCTGCTCCTACTGCCACACCGAGTCATGAATCTCCCAACATATCACCAACATCTCCTCACACTGCACCACGTGCCCCTTTGCATTAGTCCTCACCATATGTGTTTGTGCCTCTATCTGAGCGTGAGATGAGCCCCTTGAGCCCAGGTTACTCGCGTAAGCCCGGTGGTCATCTTCGATTGTTGGTCTTTGGAGTCTAGCGGGTGTTAGATCCCGCTCCCAGGCGCTCCACTCGCAGCGTCGCGAGTGGTGATCTCGGCACAAAGACCCAAGGTCTGAGTGTCCTCATAGATTACATAGAGATACATCGGGCGTGCCCTATAGGGCACGATCTGGTCACTTGCGAATTTCGCATCGCGTGCGATACAGCAGCAAACCTCGTGGTTGTCAGGCCCAACTATGAGGCGTGTGCACTTGCCACTCAGAGCTCTCCCTCTATCACACCTGATTCGGACACAGTGAGAGAAGCTCTCTCATCAGAGGATGCAGACGCCTGGCGGGCTGCCTGCGAGGATGAGCTTTGTTCCATTCAAGAGCACGGAGTTTACGAGTTAGTCAACCTTCCACCTGGGAGGAAGGCTATTCAGGTCAAGCGGGTCTTTCACAAGAAAGTGAAGCTGGATGGCTCACCGGAACGCCACAAGGCTTGCTTGGTGGTCAAGGGGTATTCTCAGATCGAGGGCGTTGATTACACTGACACCTTTGCCCCTGTTGGCCGCATGACCTAAGCTCACGTTGTGCTCAGTGTGGTGGCTCAGTATCACTAGGAACTGCACCTGATGGATGTGAACAATGCGTTCCTCCATGTCTCTCAGGATGAGAAGATTTACGTGGCTCAACCACCAGGCTTTGAGGACGGTGACAAGGTCTGGAGCTTGTGCAAGTCCTTGTACGGCCTTAAGCAGTCTCCTCTATGCTGGAACAAGGAGATTACTGGCACCCTGACTCGTGTGGGGTATGTACAGAGCGAGGCAGATCCCTCTCTCTTTATCCGACAGACACCTGAGCGGTTCACCGCCACCCTGGTCTATGTGGACAACCTTCTGATCGTGTCTCCTTCCATGGAGGTTGTGAAGGAGGCAAAGGCGGTCCTCCAGAATGCGTACAAGATGAAGGATCTCGATCCTAAAATAGTGTTTCTTGGCATGGAGATCGTGCGAGACCGCAGATGTCAGACACTTCTGCTACATCAAGCCCGTTATGCACGTGTTGTGGGAGAGCGCTTCAGTGACCTCCTTGGCATAGTGCCCATGGCCTCCACACCTCTCACACCTGATGGTGAGGATGCCCTACAAGTGGACGATCCAACACAACTGGGTTGTGTTGGATCGTCCAACACAAGTGGATGTGACCTTGTACATCTGCCTCATCGGATCTCCGATGTACGTTGCCATTACCACATGCCTCGACATAGCTTTTGCCATCAACCTCCGTGTATATTTCTTACAGGCTCCACGTGCTAGAGCCCTTCATGCGGCTGTGCGAGTGGTGCGTTACGTGGTCTCCACACCATACCTCATACTCTGCTTTCGCCAATAGTGTTCTGTGGTTCTTGACGGCTACACTTACAGCGAATAGGCTTGGAGTCCAGATGAACGCAGTCACATCGGTAGCGTGTTCCTGCTCGGTGGTACTACTATGTCATGGCGTCGTGGGAAGGAGGGTTGCATTGCACATAGCTCGTTGAAGGAAAAGTATGTTACTTTGGGTGTAGGGACTGCTGAGGTAGTATGGCTACAGCGCGTCTTCCTTGAGTTGGGTCAGTCAGTGCCCGCCATTGTACTTTGCTGCGACAACCAAAGTGCTCTCGCCATTTCGGAGAACTTTGGTCTCTTTCATGCTCGCACACAGTACATTGCGGTCGAGCATCACCTCTTGCGTGATCTGGTGGAGTGACACCTGATTTCCGTCATATGGGTCCGCACTGACATGCAGCGTGTTGATTTCTTGACAAAGGCACTAGCACGCGGGAAGTTTCTGGTAGCCATTTGTTCTGTTGGGCTTCACCGCTTGCATGAGAGTGGTTGAGTGCAAGGTGTGTCTGTGTCTATGTCATGACTGTTTCTACACTCGTTTCACTCGTTTCAGTGCTGCAAGTGTATGGACATGCGTACCATCAGGTCATGGGGGAGTGTTGTGATTTTTGCCGTTCCTGTCAACGTGTACAGTTTACTATAACCACTCAGCAGCGTGCATGCTCGTGCAGATCCTGATGCGGGCCCAGGTGGCACCAGTGCGTCGCCTGGTGGTGGATTACCAGTTTGGAGCTAACCACGACGGCCTCAGAGTCCTAGAGATTGTCTGGGACCTTCTGCAGTGTTTCTGCAACACGTAAGAGTTTATCAATGGACCGGCCATGGGCCCGATTTGCATGTTTTTCCATTGTGTGTCCACCGCTTGATGCTAGATGCATGCATCTGACCAGTCGTAGCATCTGGCTTGTGATTTTGCACGTTTTTCGTTCAGACGGCGCAACGCTTTGACTTGTCTACGCTGACTTACGGCCAAAACAATGGTTGTTGGCCGGTTTTAGGACAGACCTTGCACTGGCGCGTGCGACACCCGCGGTGTGTCAGGGCAGGTACTTATGCCATGGACCTGTCATTTGTCATCTCTCTCTGCAACTGCTATCAAAGCATTCTGATACTTTGCCTTGTGTCTCCTAGCCAAACTATTGCCTTCGTGTGTACGACGTGTGACTTGAGAAGATGCATGGAAGCTTCCTAGCGACACAGCCGCCAATTAGGCTTCAGTGCTTGGTTAGACGGTGATGACAGTCACAAGTCGTGCACACAACAGCAAGGGTCTGGCTAGGAGACACAAGGCAAAGTGTCATAATGATTCAATAACATTTGGAGAGAGAAATAAAAAATGACAGATCCATGGCATAAGTACCTGCCGCGGCGCACGGCGGGTGTCGCACGCGGAAGTGCAAGATATCTCCTAAAACTGGCCCACAACCACTGTTTTGGCCGTATCATTGCAAAGACATGCCAGAACGCTACGTCGTCTAAACCAAGACGTGCAGGATCACAAGCCGGACGCTACGTCTGGATACATGCATGCATCCAGCATCAAACGGTGGACACACAATGCAAAAACGTGCAAATTGGGCCCACGACCACTCCACCCATAAACTCCTGCGTGCTACACAAAAACTGGAGGAGGTCCTCGGTAGCGTCCAGAGCTCTGGAACAGTCTTTGGTCAGCTCCAAGCTGGTAGTCCGCCTCCACATGACGCACCGGTACCACCAGGGTTTGCATCAGGGATTTGCACGAGTATGGACACGGCTGAGTGGTCACAATAAACTGTACAGGTCGACAGGAACGTTACAAATCACAACACTCCTCTATGTCCCGATGGTACGTATGTCCGTACACGTGCAGCACTGAGATGAGTACAAAAACAAGTGCTACAATAGATTTTACACGGACACAGACACACCCCACACTCAAGAACTCTCAGGCAAGGTACGAAGCCCAGCAAAACAAATGACCACCAAAGACTTTCCGCGTATAAGTGCCTTCGTTAAGAAGTCAGCACGCTGCATGTCAGTGCCAACCCAATTAACGGAGATCACGTGTCGCTCCACCAGATCATGCACAAATTGATGCACAACCGCAATGTGCTTCGTGCGAGCATGAAAGACACCAGAGTTCTCCGCAACGGCAAGAGCACTCTGGTTGTCGCAACGAAGCACAATGGCAGATACTGACTAAGCCAACTCAATGAACAGGCGCTACAGCCATATTGCCTCAACAACCCCTGCACCCAGAGCAACATACTCTACCTCCGATGAGCTACGTGCAATGCAGTCCTGCTTCCCAGTGTACTAGGACACAGGGGTACCACCAAGCAGGAATATGTAACCGCTGCGACTGTGTCCATTTGGGCTTTAGGCCCAGTTGTTGTTTGTATAGTTGTGATGGACCACCGAATAGTGCCGGTGAAAGCAGAGTCCGAGGTACGGTGTGGAGATCACGTACCGCACCACTCACACGGCCATGTGAAGGGTTCTAGCACGTGGAGCCTGCAAAAACTGGGCAAGGAGGTTGACGGTAAAGGCGATGTCATGACGCGTGGTAGTGGCCAGGTACATTTGAGATTCGATGAGGCAAAGGTACAAGGACACATCCATTGTCTCCCCTAATTGTGTGGGATTGTCCAGCTTCACCGCATCCTACGCATCAGGCATGAGAGGTGTGGAGGCTGTGGGTACTGCGCCGAGGAGGTGGCTAAACTGCTCCCTCACAATACGTGCATATCGGGCCTGATGCAGTAGTAGCGTCTGACGTTTGTGGTCTCGCACGATCTCCGTGCCAAGGAACACCACTGCAGGACCAAGGCACTTCATCCTGTAGGTAGTCTAAAGGACAACCTTGGCCTCCTTCACAGCCTCCAGTGAAGGAGACTCGATCAGAAGGTCGTCGACATAGACTAGTATGGCGGTGAACCACTCAGGCGTGCGTCAGATGAAGAGAGAGGGATCTGCCTCGCTCTCTGCATATCTTGCATGAGTTAGTATGCATGTCCGGCATGAGTCAGGGTGCCAGTGATCTCTTGGTGCCAACACCAAGGAGAGTGCTTGAGGCCATACAAGGACTTGCACAAAAGCTAGACCTTGTCACCGTCCTCAAAGCCAGGTGACTAAGCCATGTAAATCTCCTCATCAAGAAAGCCATGGAGGAACGCATTGTTCACATCCATCTGGTGCAGGTCCTAGTCATGCTAAGCCACTACACCAAACAGATCTCAAGCTGAGGTCATGCGGCTGACAGGGGCAAAGGTGTCAGTGTAATGGATGCCCTCAATCTCAGAGTACCCCTTGACAACCAAGCAAGCCTTGTGGCGTTCCAGTGAGCCATCGGACACCAGTTTCTTGCAAAAGACCCACTTGACTTGAATATCCTTCCTCCCAGGTGGAAGGTCGACTAGCTCGTAAACTCTGTGCTCTCGGATGGCGCGAAGCTCATCCTTGCAGGCAGCACGCCAAGAGTGAACATCTTGCGATGAGAGAGCTTGCATGAGTGTGCCCGGGTCAGGCGCCATAGAGGGAGAGCTCTGCGTGGCAAGAGCGCACGCCTCAATGCTAGGTCTGACAACCACAAGGTCGGGTGCTACATCACAAGCGATATGAAACTCGCAAGTGACGAGGTCAAGCCCTACGGGACACGCTCGATGTACCTCTATGTGCTCAGTGCACACACTCAGGCCTAGAGCCTTTGTGCCGGGATCACCCACTCGCGATGCTGCGAGTGGAGCGCCTGGGTACGGGACCAGACACTCATTGAGCTCCGGAGTCCAATGGTCAAATATGACCGCCAGGCTCACAGGAGTAACCTGGGCTTGAGGGGCGCACCTCAGGCTGAGGAACAGGCACAATCACAGCTGGGGAGGGTTGAGGCAAGAGAATTGGTGATGCCGTGCGAGGAGATGCGTGTGTGGGAGACACGGGTCGCGGTGTGATAGCAGGAGCAGGTGAAGTAGGGACACGCACAGAGGCAAGAGTGACGGCGGACACATGTGCGGTCACAGGAGTATGCACAGGTACAGGATCATGGGTACATGTGGGGTGCAATGGAACATGGGTAGAAGTCGGCGGTGTTGGAGAGGTCTCTGGGTCGACAGCAATGATCGCTGGGTCATCAAGAGCCAGAGACTGCAAAGTGGAGGAAGCTCGAATGGACACATCAGCCTGGCGAGGGGAGCTTGCAGGCACAAACTCCCCCATCCATCGAGAAACCTTATACGTAGGAACGTGCGTAACGCATAGCGACATAATCGATGTTAGATTATGGTAGGTGAGGGATTCACAGAAGAGCGCATCGCGATACTCAACAATGCGATGTCGAGGAGGGTTCCAAAAGCGCCAAGCCTTCGACCGCGGGGAGATGCCTACAAAGGCACACAAGCAACACCGCGGTGAGACCTTGGACCCTGCCGGTCCTCGGTGTACCACACAGAAGCCAAGGATCCCCAAACACGGGCGAGGCACAGGTCAGCATGGTGGCCGAACCACAGCTCATACAATATGACGTGGTCCGGAAGGGGACCGTGCGGGAGGCGGTTCCAGACCCCAGTCATGTAGGTGAAGCCTTAAAAAGTGAAGGACTACGGGAGATCGCACTCAGACCGCATAGCGCAAACCGCATCCTCCACAGTGCAGTTTCAGCACTCAGAAACACCGTTTTGCTGAGGAATAACAAGAGCGGAGACCTGGTGAAAAATCCCGTGCTCAGCGAAGAAGCTGTCCATCTCGCCAAAAAACTCATCGCCGCGATCCGAGCAGAAAGTGCGCAGCGTGTGGCGGGACTGACGCTCAGCCATCACTAGCCAGAGACAAAGCGCAAGAGCGATGTTACTCTTCTGGGCCAGGCTATAGACCCACCGCGTCCTGCTGAAGTCATCAGTCATGGTCAGGATGTATCTACCCCAATCGGAGAGAGACTCAACAGGAAGAGGACGAAGAAGGTCCGAATGGACTAACTCGAGAGGGCAAAGTGCGCGAGAACAGGAGTTAGGGTAGGTGTAAGGATGCATCTTACCCTGAGCGTAGAAGAGACAGTTGGTCTTGGGCGGCTTCTCAAAAGAAGTCGCGTCAAGATCGAGGACGGGCTGTGTTGAAATGAGCTTTGACATAGTGTCGGAGCCTGTATGACACAGACGGCGATGAAGCAATCGCTGGTGCTGAGGAGACAGAACACCATTGATAAAAACACGAACTGAAAGGGAGGGGGAGCAAGGAGCAGAAGTCAAAGAGACACAATATAGGTCATCCACAACAGAGGCACGAAGAACAACGCTACGAGTGTCAATAGCAGTCACAGTCGCGAAGTCTATAGTGTGCTCCACAGAGAGTCCCATCAGTGTGCAAGCACGTACAAAAGGCAAACTGAGGACAAACAGTACCTCAGAAAGATATCAGGGGCCAGACAGACCATCAAAACACATGACCCCAACACCCTGGACTGGTAAGGACTGACCAAAGCCGGCGCAGACGGAACAAACAGACGCAACAAGATTGAGAACAACAAGATCACTATGTCGACAGGTCATGAGTTACACTAGAATCGATGATCCAAGTACCACTGTACAACGGGGAATGGAACACTCGGCCTCACACGGGCGCTGGGCAGCAGGTAGGGAGGAATGACGAAGAGCTAAAAGGTGAGACTCATGAATCCAATATGTACAGTGAGGCCCATCGTCATCACATGCAGACTGTGCCCCACCACACGGATCATCTCAAGCCACAAGAACAGATGGACCGACAATCTGTGAACCACAAGGCTGTGACAACACACTCGCACCTCCCTGAAAGCAAAGTACCAGAAGGTGTCAGAGCTTGGCGATGATGTGGTCACGTGGGTCTGGGTCATCGCTGGTCGCCGGTGGTGAATCGAGAACTGTCGTGGTCATGGTCACCGCGTGCCCGCAGAATGTGTTGCTTGACGTAGACCATAGTGCGTGTGTAGCCTGGAGCCTGCGAGTAATCCGCGCCCAGTTGAGCGGCTGCTGGCACTCGGTGTAGTGATGAGCACCTCTGTTGAAATAGTATGCACCTTGTCCACTGCCTAGCTGGCTAGCTACACATACAGACAAGGCATGCACTGCTCTATGGAGTACGTCCCCTTGGTCTGTTTTGAGATGGGCCAGGAATGCACTGCCCATAATGGGTATGTCCCTTGTGGCTCATCATAGGAACCATACCTTTTTGGCTTGGTTGAATAGGTACCGGAGTCTGAAACAAAAGGTCGCGGGTTCAAACCCCGCGACGGCCGCAATCTTCTATGTGGCCCAAACTGGGTCATGAAGCTTCTAGGAAGCTTACTAGAGCCTGCCTTGAGGATGACACTTAGCGGTCTAAGGATGCGCCAAGTAGGACTGTAGGTTGAGGTTGGCTCCAGTGGAGCCACTACAAGCATAAGCTTTAGCAAAGCTCTACAAGTATAAAATCCTGCACCTTGCATGCATCCATTTAAAACTCTTGCCTTTGAGACTCCTCACAGAGTGTCCAACTAAAGGTAGACACTAAAGACCAACATGCAGACTTTGTGAGGTTGCAAACCAAACAAACCTAAAGTGTGGATCCCTCGTTTGAGGGTAATATGTTATCTTGGTTGCAATACCAAGAGCGGTTGGCGGCCTCCCATGTTGGGACCCGTTTTCTAGACCGTTGCTATCCGGCGCATTGACAAAGGGTTATGGGCCTACACTTCTGGTTTTAAGGCACGCTTCCAAGACCGACTAGCACGTGGTCCTGCAGGGCGGACAGGTACAATAGGGACATGACCATCGGATGGCTCCATCTGCTCCATCGGCTCCATCGGCTTCTTCAGGTAGGGTGCATGCACGTGGCAAACTAGGGGACGAGGAACAGCTCTGTCCATGTTAGACACGATCCTCGAGCCCCAACGGGATTAAGCTGTACCCCATTTTAGAAGGTGGTACAACACCGAGTCCGTTCTCTCACGACGACATCATCGCCTTAGGCGATCATTGGCAGAAGGGGTATGGAACGGAATTAACTGCACCTTTTGAGAACGGTTGCAGTGAGCAGCCTCATCAGCCTCATCGGCCTCAACGAAGCAGAGTAGCAGTGAAGCAGAGAAGACGAGCAACCGCAAGAAATGGCGGATCCGACTCAAGCTCGCCTTGATGTGGGTATGTCCAAATTCACGGGGACAGGTTTTCCCTTGTGGAAATGGCAGTTTGAGATTGTCATGAACATGCGTGGCTACCTCGACATCCTAAGCGGGATCGGAACAGCATCCGCCGATGCGACCGTGACGACGCATGCGGCTGACCTTGTAGCATGGACGATGAAGAACAACATGGCTCTNGGTATGTCCAAATTCACGGGGACAGGTTTTCCCTTGTGGAAATGGCAGTTTGAGATTGTCATGAACATGCGTGGCTACCTCGACATCCTAAGCGGGATCGGAACAGCATCCGCCGATGCGACCGTGACGACGCATGCGGCTGACCTTGTAGCATGGACGATGAAGAACAACATGGCTCTCGCCATTCTTGTGACGTCCATCAGCGAGACTCAACACTCCCACATCACAGGATGCACGTTGGCTGCGGAGGCCTACGCAAAACTCGCACGCGTGGCCCGACACGACAGTGGCCCGAGCGGCCACTTCTCCGCCGACAAGACATTGAAGACAGTGGATTGCTTCTTTTGGTGGCCCACCATGTCGTCGGAGGTGGCTGAAATCGGCCGGAGTTGTGACGTGTGCCAACGCCACAAGGCGTGGAGGACGAAGACCCCAGGTCTCCTCCAACCCTTGCCCATCCCCGAGCAGCCGTGGCAAGACATCTCCATGGATTTCATCACGGGTTTGCCCACGACAGCGGCAGGCCACAATGCAGTGTTGGTGGTGGTGGATCATTTCAGCAAGATGTTGCACTTTATTGCGACGCGTGATACGGTGAGCGCGGAAGGCACGGCTCGGCTGTTCCTCGAGCACGTGGTGCGTCTCCATGGTGTGTCGCAGTCCATTGTGAGCGACCGTGACCCATGTTTCACAAGAAAGTTTTGGCGAGAACTCATGGAACGGTACGGCAGCAAGGTGCAGCTGTCGGCCAGTTTTCATCCCCAAACTGACGGACAAACGGAGCGAACGAACGAGACGCTGGAGCAGCTCCTCCGTAGAGTGGGTGATCCGGACGAGACGGCGTGGGACCAGCGATTGCCGGTCGCTGAACTGGTGTAAAACTCTGCCACGTCCGCCTGCACCGGCAAAGCACCATTTGAGGTGGTGAACGGGTCGGTGCCCGCCACGCCCCTCAGTTTGCACGTCGCAAGTAACCTGCCCGTGGTGGAGTCTACCGCACGCAACTTCAAGCAGATTTGGGTGGCAACGTGGCATGCACTGGCAAAGGCACAAGCGTAACAGAAAGTACAAGCAGACCGCCGACGCGCAGACGCAACGCTCAAGGTCAGTGACCGAGTGCTTCTCAACAGCGCGCACGTCAAGCTTCGCGGGGTCTGGTCGGACAAGTTGAAACCCTGGTGGCTTGGTCCGTTCAAGGTGCTCAAAATGCGGACACCCGTGGTGGCACGGTTGGCTCTGCCGCCTTCCATGCCAGTCCACGACGTGTTCCACATCTCCAAGCTCAAGCTCTACCATGATCCGGCCGAGCATTTTCCTGGCCGCAGTTTTGAGCCTCCCCCTCCAGTGGTGATCGAGGCCGAGCAAGAGTTTGAGGTGAAGACCATCCTTGACCACCGTTGTCGTGGCCGTGGATGGGAGTACCTAGTCAAGTGGAGGGGCTATGACGCAGCCCACAAATCATGGGAGTCTGCCCGCAACTTCAACGTTGGCGGGGTGAATGCCATCCTCCGAGACTATCAAGAGCGAACCGGGACGGCTCGCTCCTAAAGGGGGGGTAGTGTAAGCCGGACAGTGCCAACGCCACTGATTATGGCTTGTGGCTTCCTTGAACATAAAAGGTGACTGTGGATTTAAAATCTACAATAAAAACCGTGCGCGATCGACTCAAGAACGGGGTCGATCCATCAAGAATTCAGGAAGATACGCCCGGCCAAAGGTTGGACCAGCCGATGGGAAAAGGGTGACGGGAAATCGTCCCCAAAAGACCAAGGCTCGACCCTCGGAAGACCCAACAAGGCCAAAGCGCACCTTGGGGCCCGGATAATCAATAAGTCAAGGATCATTGAGGGCCAAGGGCACTTCGGAATGACGTCCCGGTGTGTTATTACCAGAAAGGGCGCTTCAGGCGGCCGTCACCGCCGCTAGTGGTGCTGCCAGCGGCAGATTGCCGTGGTTCACGAAAACGGCAATATCTCGGCAGTTCCTCCACAGAATGGTGTGATTCTTGGTGCGTTGGAAAGCTGGGAAGGTGATCTACGTGATGTTAAGGCAAACACACTCATCCCTGGCCTGGACAGGGCTGCGCACGGCTCGGCGACCTCGGGTCGTCTAGGATGTGTCATCATGTACGTATAGTCTTGTATGTTGACACTTGAATAACAAGTACAGTTTACTCCCACACGTGTTTCCGTTCTCCCCCAAGATAACCTCACGCTTCCACAACCCCGGGTTGGTATGCACCGGCTTCCCCTTGGTCACTGTTGCCGCCGGTTGGTGCCTGCACCATCCGGTTGAGGCTAGCACACCACGCCCGGTTCACACGCGTGGAAGCTGCACTGAAGCTGTGCAGCAACTTCTATTCAGCTGCTGCTACTGGTGCGTTGTCAACTGCAGCAGCTGCCGCGAGGCTATGTGTGCACTTTTGGCAGTAATTGCGCCTTGGTGTTGCTGTTGTTGCGCGTTGTGGCTGTTGCGAGTGGCTGTCGCCACCGCACGCTGCTGCCGCCACTACTACTTCACTGTTGCTTCCGCCACTACTGCTACCGCTGCTGCTGCACTACTACTGTACTGCAACCGCCGCTACTGCTACCACTGCTGCTGTGCTACTACTGTATTACTACCGGCGCACACTGCTGTTGTGCTGCTGCCGCCATGCGCTACCGCAGTTGTTGCTGTTGTCGCTGCTATTATGCTACTACTATGCTGCTGCTTTGTTTCATTATTGTTGTTGCTGCTCAATGATGTTGATACTGCATGTGCCAATGTCAGCAGTTGCTGGCAACTGCAGCCTACTACAACTGTCGCCTGCTACCGCTTGTGGTTGCTACTGATGCAGTCTCACCTGATGATCATGAGCGCTGTCGACGGCAGTCGGCTGTCATCGATATGTCTTTGTGGGTCTGCTGCAGCAGTTACTCTCACTACTCCAGCTCTACTGTGTCTCTACTGCGTAGCTCGGTGAGAACTGTCTCACTACTCTGATACCATGAGAAGATGCATGGAAGCTTCCTAGAAACACAACCGCTAACTAGGCGTCTATGCCTTGTCAGACGGTGAGGACAGTCACAAGTCGTGCACACAACGACAAGGGTCTTGCTAGGATACACAAGGCAAAGTGTCAGAATGATTCAATAGCATTTGCAGAGAGGAATGACAAATGACAGGTCCATGGCATAAGTACCTGCTGCGGCGCACGGTGGGTGTCGCACGTGGCAGTGCAAGATCTGTCCTAAAACCGGCCCAAAACCACTGTTTTGGCCGTAACTCTGCACAGACATGTCAGAACGATATGTTGTGTTAACGTAGACATGCAGGATCACAAGCCGGACGCTACAACTGGTCACATGCATGTTGGTTTTTGCGCATCTCTTATTGTGCTCTGTTGTGTCCTCCCGACTTGTGTACATCGGCGTGCAGATGACTGACGGCGAGACTCGACGCTACTGGAGTGTCGTCCAGTGGATTTGATGCACGCTGAGGCCTACTTGCAATTCGCTGGAGCCTCCTCCCTCCGACGATGTGCTCAGCTCCATCAGCAGGCCTCCTCAGCGGTCGGGCCCCCGGCGGTCACTGAAACCGTAGATGTTGTCTGCATGCACCCAGCGCTGTTTCTGACCGTGCCATTGTGTCAGCAAGATCATGCTCTTCCTAGAGTCCATGTCTCTTACTGTGTGGCACTGTTTGGCATCATGGACCGTTGTAGGCACTGTCTGGATTTGGGCAGTCATTACTCTTTGCTTCTATATTTCTAGCTAAGTCTGACGATACGACTGCATTCGTCTCGTTGGTATTATGTTATGGTCCAGTTTTCAGGCAAAATAGACGACGCCCCGGTTTTGGTCTGTCGGGCGTCCGGCAAGGCTCACCAAGAATACCCTGCCTGCTAGAAAATAGGGGGAAATAGCCCGCATATCCACATTCCCGAAGGGCGAACCCTCCCATGTCCACAAGCGGAAAATTATGTCCCCCATATCCAGGCCTTTAAAAGAGAAACACCCCATATCCAGTGGACTTGTCGTTAATATCCCCATGCCTGTAATAGATGTTTTAACTCCGCAATACCGGTTTGGCGTTATTATTTGAAAGTGGTGGACATGGGGTACTTATATTCTGGTTAAAATGTTGGACTCTTTTTTTCATAAACTACGAATGTCCCTGCTTGGAGAACTGTCCGCCACTCAATGACGTCGCTTTGTCGAAGGAAAATTACGCCGTCCAATATTCTCGTTTTGAAAGTGCAAGATGACAGCGACCCCACCAAAGGGCCTTCGTATTATGGGGGGATAACATTTGTACAATTGGAAGTCGTCGGACACCATGTGCTTGTTACCAACTTTCACGAAGGACCAAAATTGTGGTAACGAAAACCACCCTTCACATACGCACTGACAACGGATAGCAAGGGCCAATACTGTGGATTCACTGGCCGTTGTTGTCTGCAGCTGCCAGCCTGTCAACCTTGTCCGAGTTGTTCCGTCCACCGTTCACAATGCCTCATTTGCGCGACGTTCCATGCGCCGACTCGATGTGTCGCAGTGCAACACATCGAGTGGTCCAGCGTGCATGTACAGGAGACAGTCAACCCCTGCGAACACGTGCCAGTATGTCTATTTTGTGTAGCATGCAGACATTGTTGAAAAATTGCCCCTCCGCATGCCCAAGTGCAGCGCCGGGAGGCGCCGACGAGCCGCTAGAAAGTGGAAACACCGCTCCGGCGGATCTGGCGACTCAAAGATTGCTCGGATCCTCAAATGGAGGAATGCCCCTAAAATTTGACGAGTTGTTGAATCCGGTGGAAGTTGGTTTGCCGGAATCAGAATAGTATCGAGGGAGATATGGCCTTCCAAAGTTGGGGTATGCACAGCGGCTCTGGGAGCCGGCTGCGACTCGAAATCCGGTCGATAATCGACTGGACCGAGTAACAAAGTTACCATCTGGAGAAATTGTTCCGATAGACCTGCCGAGGCATCCGGTGGATGATCCACCTGATCCGGCGGATCATCCACCGGATCCAGTAGTGCAGGTTGTTACTGAGGGACTTAGCCAAAATCATGGCTCGGCGTCCAAAACTCAAAAGTATGTTTTGTTCCTCGGGGACTGTCATAATTCTGACTGCAAGTCCGCAGACAAGTTTCGAACCTCGTCACACCCCATCACCAAACTCGACCCAAAAGTGGGTAGGGTGCGCGAAACCAGTGCAGGAGACCCCTACACCACGTGCAAGAAGATCTGCGCCTTTGGAAAGGCGCTTCGCACGTGAAGGAAGGCGTCACGGCGTGTGCGCTTCATGGAGGCGTTAGGCGTTTCTGTGGTGGGTGAAACCTGCGCTTCGGCAAGCATAACTTGGGCTACGCTTGACCGAATTGTGTGCAGTTTGGTATGTTGGAAAGCTCATGACTAGCCCCATAAATGTTGTGATCATATTTATGCTAAAAAACTAACGCAAAATGACGTTATTCCCTTCGCAAACTGACTGTCTCTAAACTTCTGCTCACATAGCGTGAGGCGACCAGAAAGCTCACGCTCAATCTCAGATTTGCCCAAAACAGTAGACGTGAACCCCTAGAGACGATCAGAAAAACGTCGGGACCGCACCACGCAGATTCCATCCTGACAGACGTCATGTCATCGAATGGCGGGGAGACCCTCGTCTGTCGAATCCTGTTGATGATGTCCTATGGTCCTGCATTGGACCCTGCTCTCGATCGTTGTCGACAGTAAGGTCCAATGCCCCGTCATGCTCCGGAGACTTCCACCACGCTACACTACCGCGTCCCATGGACTCGGATGTTGACCCCTGTGAGCCCGGTGAGCGTGGATATCTCGTGTATTTATTTCCAAATTTACATGTATTGTACCTGCGGCGTCCAATATGGCTGTCCACTTGCAGTGGGCAGCGTCGCGTAGGCGTAGGTCAGGCAACGTTCCTGTGCTTTCTCAACCGTGTGGTCTGACACGCCCTCACCTCAACGAGCCAGGTCTCGATCCCCACAACCAGTTCACCCAATGCCTTGTCTATGACGAGCACTTTGAGCATGAGCAGCGTGCTCAGGTGCTCCTCATTTTGCCAGAACAAGCAAGAGACACTCTGAGGCTGTCTCGGCCGAATCATGCTGCTGGTAAACATTATTTCCCGGTTGTTCCTGCGGTCTGATATGTTTGATTTCTGGTCTGTCCAACGCTGCCCTTTCCTTATTTGTGGTGTAGTGTCCTCGGACGATGAGGAGTCGGGTGTGGCCCCAAAGCGCCGCAAGGCCGAGCCTACATTTCCAGCAGGGATGTCCTTCCAAGACATGGTGGAGGCATGCGCAGCAGTGGATGACTACGCCATCACGAACCGAATGATTATTCGGTGGCTACGCAGTGAAAAGACGCACTTCACTACACGGTGTGGGCAGTTCAAAGACAAAAATTGCCCTTGGCTTCTCCGTGCCCATGTGGCTCCAAACTGCGCCGGTGTCGTTGTGTCAGATTTTGTTGACGGACACAAGTGTGTCCCGGGAGTTGGTCGAGGAGATCCGGTGAAGACTGTGAAGTGGGTGGCGTGGCAGATTGAGTCAATACTGAAGCGGAACCCAACAGCTGACGTGAAGACGTTGTTGGCCGTGGTGCGAAAAGTAACTGTCAAGGTGGTGGACAAGAACACCATGTACCGAGCGCAGACAAAGGTGTAGGAAAATCTCATCGGCCCCAAAGCCTTATCATGGAGTCTTTTCCCTGTGTACTGTGATGCAGTACAACATGTTGACATGTCGTAGGAAGCTGTTTTGCATTCGTTCAGGTCGTTTTCAACATGGTTCTCATTATGTCTTCCGTATGCTCTGCAGCTGAAGCGTGTGGACCAGAACACTCATGCCGTGGCGGAGGCAACCAAGGATGGCGTCTTCATCCGGGCTTTCGTCGCATTTGGTGCCACTGTCCTGGGGTTCCAGCACGCTCGCCGCATCCTGACAATGGACGGGGCGCATCCGAAGAACGGGCACAAACAGCTACTCCTCATCAGCCAATTTTTTTACGCCAACGACAACGATGTGCCCATGGCGTGGGCCATGGTTCAGGGCGAGAACGAAGACAACTGGAAATGGTTTTGGAGCAGCTTGCCATCGCGTATCCCACGACCGTAGAAAATGGTACCATCGTCATTTCACACCGTGACAAAGGTTTGTTGAACGCAGTGGAGAAGGAGCTACCAAGGGCACACCACACCTACTGCTGCTACCACTTGCGGCAGATCATAAGGCAGAAGTTTGGGAAGCAGTCCGGCTACTGGTTCTGGCGGCTGGCACATGCGATCACACCACCCGAATGAAGAAGGTGTGAAGAACAACTGCGTGTCGTCAACTCCCGCGCTGCAGTGTGCCTTCTCAGAGCAGACGGGGTGGATGGCATTCCGAAGGAAGAGTGGGCCAGGTTGAACTATCCTCTCAGACGTGGTGGATACACCACGTCGAACGCGGTGGAGTCTTTGAACCCCCGCATCGTCGAGTGCAGAAAACTTTTCCCCTTCTCTTTGTTTGTATCCCTGTACACGTGTGTGCAGCGCCTCCTTGCAGATAGGCGCAAACTCAACAAGTCTTGCGAAGGACAACTTGCGCCGACGCCGGCAAAGCGGTTGCTCAACAGCAGCGTTTTAGCCCATAACTACGACGTCGTGGAGGAAGAGCTCGTATGCACAGGGCATTAGGGTGCCCTCGGCCGCCATGGTGGAGAGGACGTCCTGGGGGTAGTGTACGAAGATTTCCGCATCCGCGCTGGTGGCACCGCGCTTGATGGTAAGGAGCGCAAACAGAGGAGGTGGAGCAGATTTGCCGAGACGACGAAGGATGTCCTCCGCCCGCTGCTAGTAGGCAGTGACCGTCTCGGTCTCCCCCATGTGCAGGGAGTTGAATTCCCGGAGCAGACGACTGATCTCAGCGTCGCTGGACAGGCGATGGGGCCTGGTGAGGATGTGCCATGCGGCTGCAGGGTCTGGGATGTCGCCAGAGGTGAAGTCGCCGAGGAAAGGCTCTAGGGCCAGGCGGGAAGCTGGAGGGGCGACTGGGACGAGGGCACGGACGGCGGGACCAGCGTCATACAGCTGGTCAGCCTGGGTGGAGTCGTAAGGGAGGGTGTAGTAGGCCCATAGGCCCTCACCTTGTGCCCAGATCCGGAAGCTGAGCTCCCAACTCTAGAACTGCTCGCCGGCCTGAAGCGGTGGCGGCGGCGTCTCAAAGTCCTTCTGCATACGGCCGGCGCCCAAAGTGGGGCCAAGGACGGAGGTCACTGTCTGCCGCTGGCGCTGAGTCTGCTGCTGTACCAGGTAGTTTGTGGCAACAGACACAGCTGGGCAGGCGTGCCGTGGTGGGATGAATGGCGGCGGCGCACTGGTGGCAGTCTGGGAGGCTACTGGCTACAGCGCTGCAAGCTGCTTCGTCAAGGCGGCGAGCTGTTGCTGAAGAGCGACGAGGGGATCAGGGTTGCCGCCAACGACCTTAGTGGGCTGCTACTACTACTGCTACTGCTGCTGCTGCTGCTTTTGCTGCAGTCGCTGCAAGAAAGGGGGGTAAGGGGTCCCCCCAACAGAGGAGGACCCCTCCTCACCTGGGCTACCAGCCATGGTTTGGTGTCCCTTGTGATTTTTTTCCCCTTTTTTTGTCTTTGTGTTGCTAATATCAGCAAAGGCTTGGGGCGGTGGGAATTCTACCCACACCTTTGGTCTTCCTCCTTCCCTTTCTCCCCCTCCTTTTTTTTTCTTTTTTTTGTTGACGTCAACAGTGACGTTAGCAATGGCGTCAGCAAAGGGGTGCTGACGTCAACAGCGGCGGCTGTTGGGGCCGACGGTGCTGCTGCTGCTGCTGTAGTTGTTGGTGTTGCTGTCGCTGCAGCTGCTGCTACTGCTGATGCAGGTGCTGCTGCCGCTGCTGCTTCTGCTGCTATTGCTGCTGTGGCTGCAACTACTGCTGCTGTTGCGGCTGTTGTTACTGTTGCTGCTGCTGTTGCTACGGCTGCAGTTGCAGCTACAGCTGCTGCTGCTGCAAGCTGCTGCGGCTGTTGTGGTTGCTGCAGCCCGCTGTTGCTACTGCACGATGCTGCAGCTGCTACGTGCTGCAGCTACTACTTGCTGCTGCTGCGGGCTGCTGCTACATGCTGCGAGGGTGGGGGATTTTGGGTTTCTCCTTCTCGTCGCTTTTTTTTTCGTTTTTTTTTCTGTCACAGCCGGCAGCAGCCCGCTGTCTGTTGCGAGTAGTGCGCTGCTGCTCATTGGCAGCAGCGAGCTGCTGCTCGCTAGCAACAGCGGGCCACTGCTCGTTGCTCGCTCGCTGCAAGCTGCGAGCAGTAGCAGCCACGACTGGCTGTTGCCAGCAGCTGCTCGCTGCTGTTGCTGATGCAGCTGGCTGCTACTGCAGCTCGTTGTTGCGGCTACTGTAACCCGCTGCTACTACTACGCGCTGCTGCAACTGTTGGGTGCTGCGGCTGCTGCTCGCTGCCGCTGCAGACTGCTGCTGCGGGCTGCTGCTGTGCGCTGCTGCTGTTGCTGCTGCTGCGAGCTGCGGCTGCGGGCTGCTGCGAGCTGCTGCTTCTACCTATTGTTGCTGCTGCACGCAGCTGCTGCTGGCTGCTGCCGCCACTGCTCGCTGCCATTGCTTGCGGTTGCCGCTGCTACAGGTTGTTGTTGCTGCGTGCTCGTGCCAGTCAATGCACTTGGATGACGTTGTAGCGTGCGTCGTTGCCCGCAGGTGTCGCACGTCGCCTGCCGCTCACCTCCTCGCATCACGTGTGGGGGTCAGTGCTGCCAAAAAATATTTCGCAGTATTTCCCCTGGCCTTGTGGCCGTGGGAAAAAATCTGCCGCCGCCACCAGGCGGGTCAATGCTGCCGTAAAAAATCCGGCAGCATTTCCCCTGCGTTGGCACGTATGGGGGTCCGTCGGCGTTGTCTGGCACCTATTTGCCAGTCTACTGTTGCTGCTGCTACGCTCTAGCTCTGATACCAAGCTAAAAAACCTAGGCAGCAGGTTGGGGCAGCAACGTTGTTGATGCAGCGTGCGGGCTTCCACGCTCGTTGCTTAAGTCAGCTGGCCCCTCAGTCTGCTGCTCTAGAGTCTAAGTCTAGAAGCTCTGTGTTTGTTACTCAGAAACCCGGGCGCCAGAGTTAGTGCCCAAAAGCAGCTGAAAACTGAAAGTAACTGGTTAGGAATAAAGAATGAGCAACAATGGGAGACCCCTCCAAGTTCTAGCTCCCCCCCACTTGTGTAGAACTTGTTACTCAGCTAACCAGCCAAACAGAAAATAGTCCTAGACCTGTTTTCTGGCGGGCAAGGTTTTCTCGGTGAGCCCTGCCAGACGCCCGACAGCCCAAAACCCGGGCGTCGTCCGGTTTGCCTGAAAACTGGATCATACCATAATACCGACGCTGCAAACGCAGTCCTGCGGTCAGAATCAGCTAGAAAAATAGCAGCGAGGAGTTATGGCTACCCAAACCCGGGCATTGCCTACGACAGTCAGTGACGCAAAGCAGGGCCACACAGCAGGAGACACGGACCCTAGGCATAGCATGACGATGCAGACGCAATGCCACAACCAAAAACAGAGCTGAGTACATGGAAACAGCGTCTGCAGTGGCAGTGACCGCCAGCGGCTCGACTACCGCGGAGGCCTGCCGATGGAGCTGAGCGCATCGCCGTAGGGAGGAGGCTTCAACGAACAGTGCGTGGGCCTCAGCGCGCGTCGGCTCCACCGCGCGACACTCCAGCAGCGTCGAGTCTCGCCGTCAGTCATCTGCACGCTGATGTACACAAGCCGGGAGGACACAACAGAGTACAAATGAGAGATGCGTGAAAAACCAACACCTTGCACTGCCGCGTGCGACGCCCGCCGTGCGCCGCGGCAGGTACTTATGCCATGGACCTGTCATTTGTCATTTCTCTCTGCAACTGTTGTTGAAACATTTTGACACTTTGCCTTGTGTCTCCTAGCCAAAGTGTTGCCGTCGTGTGTACGACGTGTGACTGTCGTCACCGTCTGGCCCGGCACTGACGCCTAGTCAGCGGCTGTGTTGCTAGGAAGCGTCCACACATTTTCTCACAGCTAAGGTGCATGAAAGGTGCGACCAAACTGGAACTACGATGCATTGAGGGTGCAACTATAGAGCAACTGGAACACAAGGGCGCAACTAGGGGGGAACAAGGGCATAATTAGGTCACACCAAGAGAGCAACTAGGGTGTAACAAGATCGCAACCAGAGCGTAAGCATGGCGAATTTAAGACGCACGTAACTAAGCAGTAACTAGGGTTGATGTAGGAAGGAACTAGACCACAATTAGGTAGCAACTAATGCTCAAAGTAGGCACACCTAAAGAGCAACTAGGGTGCAATGGGGAAAGCTGGCATCCTTAAGGTGTGATTGTTTCAAAGGAGGAGGCAGCAAAGAAAAAAACCAAATTGCTACATTTCAAGAGTTGTTTTGGCACACTCGATCCAGTTGTATGTCCCAACATGCAATGTGTTTTCCTACACAATGAATCACCACTAAAGCATTTGGTGGATGAGTGCATAATATGAGAACCATTTCACATGATTCACGACAAAAAGCAGAATGAGGGGTCAGATGGCCTGGGAGGATAGGGGAATTGTGTGTGTGTGTGTGTGGGGGAGGGGGGGGGGGGGGGGGGGGGGGGGGGGGGGTTTGACGACGCGAGACATGAGATTCATCCACCAAGTGGTTGAACCATGCTAGCGCAGTCCTACCTCTCTGCTGGATATCGCTGAGATTGGATGGTTATGCAAGATCGGTGACGAAGTATATGCTTCCCCTCCTGTTGCTTACACTTCCAGACAATCTACAAAACAGATGTCCTTCGACAGTTGCACTGCACTATTGCATTTGTGAGAGATGTTTGTCTTGATTTGGGTTTGTAACACCTTCTGGCCTTCGCTAAGATATGCAAAAAGTGGAGAACATGCACATTCTCTGAGGAAAAAATCTATGCCCCCTTGCTCTTATCATTGTCGTTTACCTCGACGTCGGCGCTCCTCGTGTTGCTGCTGCTGCTTCCGCTGCTGCTGTCGCTGGTTCCGAAGTCTGTGGCTCTGCCGTTGCTGCCTCCACTTGTGCTTGGACTGCTACCAGTGTTTGTTTTCTCTGAAGATGCCTTCCCAGGCTTCCCAGTGGAACTGCTGCCATTTGCACTGCTGACATAGGACACGACGACAGTGATGTCATCCATCTTCCCACCATAGTACCGGTACCCCGCCTCCATGGCGGCCCGTGCGAAGGGCGAGAGGCGGAGCCGGTCGGATGCGCGGATGCGGGCCAGCGCGGCCAAATGCTCTGCCGTCGCTTGCGGCGAGCGGCGCGCGAGAAGCGAGTGCATGACCACGTTCGTGACCTCCGTCTCAAAGACGTTGTCGAACAAACCGTCGGTGCCGAGAACGATGACATCCCCAGCCACGACTGGCAGCGAGTACACCTGCGCATGTTCGTTCATGCATGGGTGCGTTGCATAACTTATTCTGTCCACAAGGTAAAAGCACTACAAGCAAGCTGTGGTTTCCAAGGCCCGCACGAAGGTTCAAGCGGAGCGCAAGGATGCAAGAAAGGGAGCAATGTCCTTCTTCACCTCACCCCCATGCTTGACCATGGGGCACCTGAGGGGCTCCAGTAGCTGCCAGAAACTGTCGCGTAGCAGCAGCTGTCCTGGCAGAGAGGTAGCTATCCTAGCAGAACAGCAGCAGCAAAACAGGCAGAGCAGCAGCCAACCCGGCAGAGCAGAAGCTACCCCGACAGAGCAACATGTCACGATTCTAATAGGCTGACAAGCAGACAATCAGGCTGGCAAGGACCAGGCCATGTACAAGCCAAAAGCTTGGGTCCTTGTCTTGCGCTCTGCTTAGTTAGAAAAATCATCTTCCAACCCATAGGCTCTCCTCTCGTGGTCTGCATACATGCTCACCTCTGCACTTGACGGAGCGTCGCCGCCGACACTGCCGAGTTGGTAGGGGAAGTTGAAGTCATGCTGCTGCGGTGGTGATCGGAAGACAGCGTGGCCGTTGCGGATCACCACAAAACCGCTGTCACCCACGTTCGCTGCTGCCAGTCTCTGCACAGTTGCAGGGTGCAGGGAAGACCAATCACAGCGATGGACATGGGATGAGACGGGACGAGAAGAGTCGAGACGAGCCAGGACGGAACAGGACTGGAAGGGACGGGACGATCGGGGGACAATTGGAGAGAACGAGACAAGACATGACACTTCATGACAAGACGAGACGAGACGAGACAAGACGAGACGAGAAGGGATGGGACAAGACCAGACTGGACGGGACGAGACGGAATGGGATCGGACAAGATAAGACGAGACGAGACGAGACGAGATGAGACGAGACGAGACGAGACGAGATGAGACGAGACGAGACGAGACAAGACGTGACAGGACGAGAGGGACCGGATGGGACGGCGCGGGCGGGGAGGAGCAGGACGGGACAGGACGAGACGGGACGGGATGGGACGGAACTGGACGGGACGAGACAGGACGGGACAGGACGGGCCGGGGCGGGACGGAACGGAACGGGACGGGACGGGGTGGGGCGGGGCGGGACGGGGCAGGACGG